>PVJH01002943.1:0-154450 GCA_004026705.1 Nesogale talazaci
TCCTCTTGTATATAAAACTTTTCCTTATATCTATATGCGTGTCTATGAAATTTGTTCCTCTAGTCTACCCAGACTGACACAATACGAAAGACTAAAGTGCATATTAATTTGGATTAGGGCATTGATTAAGAATAGTGAAAGTACTGCAGACAAATATTCCTCTTGGAATTACTAGAAGTCAGGAAGGTAGGAATTAGTCTCATGAACTTTGGATATGCAATCAGAAGAGGGCAAGGGCATTCTGCTTGGTAAAGTAGAGGGTTAGTAAACTACAGATGACACTTAAAGAGATGGGTTGACATAGCGACTGCATCAACAGGTTCAGATATAACAAGTGTCCGCAGGCTGCAGGACTGGAGAGCGGACTTTGTTCTGTTGATTAGAGTGACTGTGCGTCGAAGCTGAGTCAAAAGTACCTCCCAATAACAAAAAGAGATCTAAGTCAGACATGTCTGCTCATCATAACTTTATAATGCTCAGAGAAAGATCTTCCTAAATCATCTCCAGATAAAATTCTCCTTGACAAACAAAACTTTTTACTGCTTTTTATTAGCAGTAAGAGATGCTGTAATGAGATTACAAAAAATAAGAAATAAATGAGACAAACATACTCAGTGATCTATTGCCCATATTCGTCACACTTTCACAAGAAAGACAGCCTGGCGCTTGGTCATGCAGGACATGCAGAGAGACCATATGGGAAGACCTTTGATAAAAGTTGGACATGCTGACCAACCTGATGCCATTTATCTTCTCCCTTATTCCTGTTTCCTGCTTCGCTGACTATATATCGCAAAGTTTCATGTTCATAATCCTTTCAGAATGTTTGAAGAATCCAGCATCCCAAAGGTCCGGTCTGGTTGAGTCTGGGTCCTAGACATTCTAAGTGCTTTCTCGAAAATGGATGTGGTGGAGGTTTTGCCACAGATCGATCAGCACTCCCCAGAGAGGCTGAGATGTGGGTGGTATTCAGATTTGAAGCACTGAGAGTGGATGCTGGAATTCTGGAAGTGGTGGTAACATGTGAGGCTCAATGGCTTCTCTTCAGAGAAAACATCAGAGCAAGCCATCAGTGGCCTGAAAAAAAAGTTGGGGATAGAATATAAGAGAAATTGACGAAAACAAAAGATGGGGAAGACATCACAAGAAATAGATGCATTTTGAGAATGGTCATGAGTGTCAAATGTTCGCTCAAGTGAAGCAAAATAAAGCCTGAAGTGGTTATATATGGAGCCTTGTGTTACTTGTTAGCACTTTAATTTTCCACAGGGAAACACACTTCCCTACTCCTTAGTCCATCTGGTTTGGGTTGAGTCGACTCAATGGTTCCTGTGATTGTACGTGACCCAGATTTAAGGAATCAGTGTGTAATTTTCCTGTCCTAAGGATAACCTGTTACCTAACTAGGCCAGGATGCTTTCTCCAACTTTGTAAGGAGCTAGGAACTTGTAAATTATCAATGCGTGAACCAAGAAATGATTTTTTCTCTGAAGTCAGTTTTTGTTGGTTTTTAGGCATTTGTGGCCAACAGACCTCTCTGACTACTGCAGAAGCAGAAATGTACCTGAAAGATTTAATGTCCAAGTTTATTAGTGGCCTTGATTGGATCAGTTTAAGTGGATCTGTGGTGGCAAAATCAGAGTTTTTCTCACTCTCTTCCTTACTAATTGCATCATAGTTATATTTAGTTACAAAAGTAGTGAGAACATCAAAGTTCATCTTTAGGTCATCCCTGGGAGACTGAAGAAATGACCTGCATCTGAAAATTCTCTGGGCCTAGATGTCCCCTGAAAACAGGTGTGATGCCTCACATAGCCCTCCCCAGTATGGCCAGAGTCCAGCAGACCCTGTCCATCCGAAAAGATGGCAAGGTCCATTTTCTGTTTCTCTCAAATATTCAACTATCTGTCAGGTTCATAGTTTATTTTTGAAAATAGAGTGGGTTCATTCCAGGTATCTGATTTATGTTGGACAAAGAGTGGTCTGATGGAATTGTTCATTCTGGAACTTTTCCAGAAACAGAGTCCTCCTGATTAGGAGGGGTGGGGGGAGGGTGTGGAACCACACACATTTTAATTCAATTTCTAATCTTTCAAGTGACTGTGGATGTAGAAATGTTAAAACAAATTATATGTAATATTTCCTCTACCACCAGCTTGGTCTTTATGTGGGCTTCTCATAAATCTGGCCCCTTGGCTTTTTAAACAGGGAGTCCAGTTCCCTGTCCCTCAGACCATTGGAGGGCAGGACTATAGTTAAAACAACAACTATGAACAAATTCACTGCAGGCCCAGGATGAGTGGGCTGCCTATCAGTCATAGTGTGAGGACACCTGTGTCTATGCTGAGCCAGAACTAGTGCTCCTGTGAATCCCTTTCACAGTAAATCCCTTTCATTTAACCAGAATGAAAAATAATAGTACAAACAGAAGGTAAAGTTGCTAACAATGTTCTATTTGGACAAATTTTGTTAAGGCATCCGGGTGGAAGTGTCTTGTGGATTTGGAGTTCAAGACAGAGATGGAAATACAGATCTGGTATTCTAAATAACAAGGGTCATTGAATTATGATGGCTCATGATTAGAGAATGTGCATTTAAAATTTAGGAACACTGCAATCTTAGCTATTTTGGAAATTGTTAGAAGTGAGGTAAACTCAATCTCATTCTTTGGATTCATGTACATGAAATTTGAAGATAAAAGTTTTTATTAATAATAATATGTTCTGACCAAACCAAATAACCTTATCTCTTGGGAATACAGAGGCATGGCTCCAGAGGGGGGCACACAATTAAGCAAAATTCTGCCAAGTCTTGTGCCAATCCTATGTCAATTGCAGATCTGACCATCTATAAAGTGACAAGATTTTAAGCAGGACACCATTGGCCAGGGGCGGGACGGGGGGGGGGGTTCTTGACTAAAAATTTGGTCTATATGGAACAAAAAAATTTTTCATAGGACACAAAAATAGTATTGTAATATATTTATTTTAATTTCAAAATACTGTGGGATGTTGTTAAATTGTTAAAAAGTGGGATGTCTGATCATACTAAATGCATGATATTTTCATTGACTGATTTTGGAAGTAGATTGCCAGACCTTTCTTACAGTCTGCAAATTCCAGTGAAAGCAATCCAGTATCTTAGCAATATGCAAGGTTCCAAATGACAAGCAGATGATGGCTGTGCACAAAGTGTATTGGCTAGGAATTGAACTTGGGTCTCCCATATGGAAGGCAAGAATGGACCCACTGAACCACTGCAGCCCATGTATAATGCCTGTCTTCCAAGTAGGGTACATAATCTGATTCAACGCCCTGTTCTGCTCTCAGCCATGAAATCAGACCATGAATTTTAAAACTTGAGACTATTTAAGTGGTTTGCAGCATTTCAGCAGCTGTTATTTCATATGTCAGAAAATATTCAACAAACTACAGAAACAGAAATAAGTGAGGTAGTACATAGCATTATAGAATCCTAAAACTGGAAGGGATCTGTAGTTTATGGCATTCAGTCTTGTGCATTAAAGTTGCTTGTTGTAAACTGTGCTTGGGCATTTTAGACCTGAATTTGTGAATTGGAAAAAGTAGTTCTTTTGGTTATGTGAATCACCCCCTCTGCCCCACAAACTAAACATGCTTGTTTTCCATTCTTCCTACCAGTCTTGTTGTAACAATAGACTCCACCCCTTTACTCTTGGGTAAAAAGAATCCTGTACACAGTGCTTTATAGAGCTGAAGCTGCCTGGGGCTAAAACTGTCTGGGAAGATAAATAAACCTATAAACAAGGAAAGACAATGAAAGTTACTAATAATGAACATGCTCCAAAATAATTGAAGATTTTATTTAAAAATGGTATGTCTGAAGAAAATCATTTTTAAACTAAAGGGATATTCTTTTTGTTACCTACACACACAGGGGGGAAAAC
The DNA here is from genome assembly GCA_004026705.1 of Nesogale talazaci. Classification (NCBI taxonomy): domain Eukaryota; kingdom Metazoa; phylum Chordata; class Mammalia; order Afrosoricida; family Tenrecidae; genus Nesogale; species Nesogale talazaci. The sequence continues at coordinate 3,926 of PVJH01002943.1, forward strand.
ATCAATTTTCAAATATTTGAGGCTGGATTACAGTTTATTTGGGTATAACTTTTATTACTCTGGCTATTTTGTTCAGGCTAGGAATAGTATCTAAAGTATTTCAACTTTTGTGCTGCCTGTAGTGTCTGCCTGCATATGGAATTCTGCCTCTCAAAATCGCTATCGAAGCATGTCTGGAATGTGTTCTCCATCAACAGCTCAAACCAGTTTGATAAATATTTCATAGATACCCAACAAAACCTCTTAAGATGTCAGAATCCATTTTAGAAAATGAAATAATATAGCATCACATTTGTTCATTAAACTTCACTCTAATAGATTGGTTGGTCAACATTCAACATTTAATTATACCTATGTGCATCCACGGTACATATGCACTGTGTAAAAAGACAGTCAGACCCTCTTGTGTCTCCATAGTCAGTTTTCAGCAACTGAAAACAACTCCAAAAAACTCACAGCGATCATGCCTGACACATCGGACCGAGAGACGGTGACTTTTATGGGGACAGGAAGCTTCAGCTTCCCCCCACAGAGTGCTGGTGGTTTCAAACTGCTGACTTTGTGGCTAGCAGCCCAATCCCTAACTCTTTAAGCCACCAGGGCTTCTAAGTGAAAACAAGGACACTCACAAGTAAAAGAAACTACAAATCGCTGTTGAACGGATGATGTCCTTCTGGGTGTCAGAGTCGAACTGTTTCAGGGGCTGTCCTTCTGGGTGTCAGAGTCGAACAGAGTTTCAGGGGCTGTTTTTTTTCCAAAGCAGATCACCAGGCTTCTCTTCCGAGGTGTTTCTTTGTGAACTTGAACTTCTAGACGTTCAAATATCTGCCAATTACATTAGCCACTTTTACCACTCCTGGGGCATAAATAAATGCATAATCCTCTTTTTGCCATCTTTCATTTTTAAATCCAGTATTACATAAACTAGCTGAGCATGGCTTTATTTGTGCATGTTTAACAGTCTATAGGGATCATTTTTACATTTTTCAACCACATCCAAGAATCTGCAACTAGGTATGGTTGGTATCTGCTTCTTTTCCAACCCCACAGCATCTTCCTACGAATCCATTTGTTTTCAGATTCCCAAGCCTTGGCAGGGACAGAGTACCCCACAGACCAAGTGTACAGAGGCTTAGCTTTGTAATCTGCAGTGAATTCTATCACATGGCTTTCACTATGTTTAACCTCACTTGTTACGTAATCCTCCTCTGTTCCAATCCATCATAACTTTTTCCCCCTTTGTGCCAGTCATGTCCTTATGTTAATTTTATGATTGAAAAGTAGGGGTGGAGTCTAGCCTGTTAATCTGGAGATAGCCATTGACTAGCCCATGAGGCCTCTATGTGGGTATGGCTTTCTCCTGAGACTTCTGGGAAATCTCGCGATATTTCCCTCGCGAGAATGAGAAGCTATCTTCCCCAGTTGTTGGGAGTTAGTCTCAGAGGGGATGAGTCACAGACAGGACAAGATGGCAGCATCCGAGAAGCTGGAGGAGCCGGTGGAGAGACCACATGGCTTTGCCCTGATGGAGCCAGACCTCTGAAGCTGGGGTGGCAAGCTGTTGATGGACCCTGAGCTCTGGAAGCAAGGAGCCATGGGGAGACCCTTGCCAGCGCCAGAATTCTGCACCCACTGACCTGTGAGTTCATGAGTCAGAAGGAGACTTTGTAGACTGATTTCGGGTGTATGGGTTAATATCAGACTTATGACTTTGAACTGGACTGGGCCTTCTTAGTGTCACATTCTTTTTGTATATAAACCCTTTCCTGATATCGATATGCTTGTCTATGAAATTTGTTCCTCTAGTCTACCCGGACTAACACACCTTGTATATAAACCCTCTCCTGATATTGATATGCGAGTCTATGAAATTTGTTCCTCTAGTCTATCCGGACTAATACACCCTTGTAGGTAGGAAGAAAGATGAAAATATTTTTACCAGAAAGAAAACCCTTTGTGGGCTGCAGATTGCAGATCATTCTCTCAGGGATGCTGCAGTGACTCCAGTGGCTCCAGGAGTCCTTGGACTTGAGAACTGAAGGAAGAACTGAAGGACAGACCCATGGACCACAGATGGCAAACAAAAGCGAGAATTTATTTATAAAGGCAAGAAAAGCATGGGACTCTCCTGAGTTGCTGGGGAATGGACTTTTTTTATGTCGATGTGGGGTACCTGGCCTGCCTGCATCGCCAAGCTATAAAGAGACCAAGCTGGACTCTGGTCACATTTCTCAGGCCCTATCAAGGGCCTGACCCTACTCTATTCACACTAATATTTTCCGTGAATATGGGTTAGAAGGTAAGCAAGCAACAGGGTCCGAAAAAAGAGTAAAGGGTTTACTGATTTCGGAATTTAAAATTTAACTCAGAGGCCCTGGGCCCACTGACTCTAGGTTTAAAATTACCTTCGGCTGTCAAAATTCCCCCTCCTGACATGCTGTCATTCTGCATGCCTCCTGTTTGCAAGAGCCCTGCAGCCTCTCTGTCTATGTGTCCTCCATCAACTCTCTCTCAATATCGGTATCCTGCAGGCAGGGCCTTTATATTCCTCCTTCTTTCTACAGTTCCTAGACCTGGGTATCTGCAGGTAATGAGCATTCTGTGGGTATCTTTCTACAAAACGTCAGACCTAGTATCTTCATGTAATGAGCATTCAGCAATAACTGATGAATGATGGGATAGATAGAGGCCTGGTGCTAGCTAGTAGTGCATTCTGAAGAATATGCTGTGAGATGGTACCAAAGAAGGAATCCAGATTAGAAATAGGAACTTGAGACTTATTCCAGTTTCTGCTGCTTCCTAGATGACATTAGGCAAAAGGCTGAAATTCCTCATTTGGCAGATGGAGGTAAAACTACCTGCCCTATGCCTAAAACCAAATCCACTCTCTTTGAGTGAATTCCAACTCATAGCAACATCCCATGACCAAGTGGAGCTTTTCCTTAGGGATGGAGAGGCTGTAATTCTTCCCAGGAGCAGAAAGCCTGAGAGGAGTGGTTGATAGGCTTAAACCACTGACTTTGTGATTAGCAGCTGACTGCTTAACCCACTATTTTACCAGGGCTCCCTACCCTTCCCCACCAACACCAAACTCTCAGTCATTGAGCTGTGGGACCCTATGGAATTAGAACTGGCCCCGTGTGAGTTTCTGAGACAGTAGCTCTTTATAGGATTAGAAAGACTCTAAGCAGGCATTCAAAAGAAAATAAATGGAGAGCTCTCTATAAGGCAGCCAAGTAATCAAAAAGACAAAAGGCAAAAAGAATGACCAAAGAGGACCTGGGTCTCTCGCTTTATCTCAGCAACCCATGTGTCTCTGTGTTTATAGTGAGCTCAAAGTTATTTGCATCAATGAAGGGCAGCAGATGCATGAATAATCCTGAGCATTTATATTGGCTTTGGAATTAAACTTCAATGTGTTCTGTATAACATCCCGAGACTGTATTCTAGCAAAACAATGAAATTATATTTCAAAAAGCTGGTTCTAGGGCACTGGTTGAAGGAGAAATATATTTCCTGATCTTCTCATACACTGAAAGTAGCCACTCAAAGAAAAAGAAATAGAGGAAAGAACCAGGAGGCAAAAAACATTCACAGAGGTCTAAATACAGGCATGTACATATATACATATATTTATGTATAATGATAGGGAATAGATCTATGTACATATATTTCTAAGTTAAATATTAAGATAGCAGAAATTGTTCAATTCCAGCAGTGGCTCCATAGGAGCAAAGGCTGGACCTCCTACTCCCACCAGCAGAGGGCAGCGATGCCCCCCCCAAGAAAAGATAGCAGAACTTAATTGTACTACTCAAGTACTCCCTCAGAGCAAGAACACTTTGTTCTAATAGCCCAGCATTCTATGATGCTCACCTTCCTGATACGATCACTGAAGACATAGAGGGTGCATAAGCAAATGTGGTGTAGAAAGCTAATGGTGCCAGACTATCAAAAGATATAGCATCAGGGGTCTTAAAGACTTGAAGATAAACAATTGGCCATGTAGCTGAGAAGAAACAAAACCCACATGGAGGAAGCATATGAGTCTGTGTGATCATGAGGTATCAATGGGATCAGATATCAGGCATCAAAGACCCAGAACAAAAAATATCATATCAATATAAATGAGGTGGAGCACTGAGTGGAGACTGAAAATCCATAAGTAGACAATTGAGAATCCCCTTACAGAAGAGTCACAAGGAAGAGACTTGTCAGTTAGGGTGCAGTATAGCACCAATGAAACATTCATCTTTCCTCTAGTTCTTTAATGCTGTGCCCCACCCCCACTCCACTATGATGATCCCAAATCTACCTTACAAATCTGGCTAGACCAGAGCATGTACACTTGTAAGATAAGAGCTCAAAACAGAAGGAATCCAGGAGAGATAAACCCCTCAGTGTCAATAATGATAGAAGTGATACCAGGAAGGAAAGAGGAAGATGGGGGAACAAAGGGGGAACACATCACAATGATCTACATATAACCTGCTCTCAGGGGGATGACCAACAGGAAAAAAATGGGTGAAGGGAGACAGCAATCAGTGTAAGACATAAGAAAAATAATAATAATTTATAAATTATGAAGGGTTCATGAAGAAAGGAGGGTGGGGGAGGGGGGAAATGAACTGATACCAAGAGAACTCAGGTAGTAAGAATATGTTTTGAAAATGCTGATGGCAACATGTACAAATGTGCTTGACACAACAGGTAGTTTTCTGGATGTGTTGTGATAAGAGCTGTAAGAGCCCCCAATAAAATGATTTTAAGAAAAAGAAAGTAGCCTTTTTCCTAATCTGTCACATGACAATGGTGAGGTGAGCATCATAAACATGACAAACTTGGGCAAAAGTTAACTGGATGATGAGCATGCAGTACGAGGTACTGGAGTAAATGCTCATAAGATTTTTAAAATTTGTTTGCTTTATAAGAAGAAATTAGTTAAGTTTATTATTGGCGAACTGAGGTGTAGATGTTTATGGTTCTAATTTATCACTACTTGACATATTATAGATAAATGAGCTTTAATTCATATATTTTGATAGTACTCTTTGGAATAAATGAATATATCACCTCCATGAAGATATGGAGTCATATATTAAGTCTTTGAAATGAGTATGGGATTCATACCCACCCTTCTACTCGGTAATTTGTCACTGATGAAAAATGGCATTCAAATAATTTATTCGTTCTCCAGTCTCTGTGTTTGTTGATTTGGCTAGTAATTTTATCCTCCCTCTGCAGCAATTGCCTGGTAAACCATTCCTTATAACTTCAGGGGGTGAAGTATTACCTACTCACATTTCTCCCTTATACCTACGGGCTACACTGTAATTCTAACCTGTCCTACTTTGGTGTGGACATATTTTTATGTGTCAGAATGTTCTGCATATTTACATGGGAATGTATATTTGGAATGCAGGGGTTATTCAAAAGTCTTCAAATGAATCAGGGAGGTGAAAAGATGTATAAAAAGTAAACACTCCAACCCACTTGGGAGACAGGTCCATGTAGTGCTTCCGCCATGTGCAAACACATCATTTTCAATCCTTTTTGCCAGTCCCTCAGTCAGAAATAGCTCCCGGTATCACTTTATGGACCCTTTCAGACCCTGAGTCTAACTGTGGAATATTTGGCCAGAATCAAGAGGAAAGAAAAGAGGCACATTCCAGTTCATTTCCTAGTGCCTGTGTGGCCAGGTTCTAATGGAGGTCTACACATGTGTGATGCTCTCATCTGCATGAACAGCATAGACTGCCCAGTAGGGACCTACCTTCTTGCTACCTCCTACTCTTTTGATGAGAGGCTGAAGTTAGAGCTGATTGCAAATCTTCTCTCTGGCACTTTGTACTTATGTGTTATAATAATTGTGTATAGATTAGAGTGTTTCTGCAGTGTTAAATGGGATGACACAGGAAAAATTCTTAAAGTCTGACATGTATTAACCACATTAATCCGTGGGATTAATGAAGTTAACTGGTGTGTTGAAACCCTGCTGCCACTGTTGCAATGACAATAAGTTGACAAAACAGTGGTTCTCCAGCATGGACCCATGTGTTAGATTGAGTTTGTCATGATCTGAAATTGCTGCTTGACTGGGGTGTAATGTTTTTATGGTATTGATTTCAGTATTATAGTGGAGATAGATTTGGTCATGTGGTGGGTCACATCTTCTCTGGCAAGCTGAACTCTTTGGGAAAGTGAGTATACTTATTGGCACCACAGCTTTGGTGGCATTCTAATGGAACAGTGACAGGATTTCCTGGCCAAACAGGGGAACTAGGACTCTTAGACCTCAGATGTATGCCTTCTCCAAGTGCTCGGGGGAATGTGGCTTTGATTGACTTTCCATTACTTAAGAATAATCACTCTGATGACCACACCTCACAGAGATGTATTGACTATTAATAGAGAACCTGGAGCTATTCCAGAGGGGAGCACCCCAAAGCACAGAATTCAACCATGGGTAGATAGGAGGCATCTACTCCATTATACATTTAAAAATGAGACTTTGTTCTTTTAAAAACTCTTGCAAAGAAAAATGAGACTCACTTATGATCTAGAAGTATGCAAATATCATGTCCTTATTATAACCTAAATGCATTCAGATCCCCAGTTAAATAGTTGAGCTCTTGTTGGAAGGATAGAAAAGTTTGGGCCATTAACTCAATTTCCAGTGTATGGGAAATAATAAGTTGCAGAACCTCCAAGAAACACTCTACATTTATGACCTCCATGAGTACAAAGAGATTGTCAGTTGTCATGAGAGCAGTCCCAAGAAGAAAGCAAGAGGTTGATTTCATCGTGTTGTTGATTATCATCATCTACCATGAGCAGTAAGGCCTAGTGTAAAGTGTGTTTGTGATTTAGAAATATTCTGTAGTAACAATTTAGGAAAGTTGGCGCTCCATATTTATAGGATTTGGCTAGATTAAAACACAACTCTAATTCCAGTAGGTGGTTTAGCTTATGCTCTGGTGGCACAGATTCATGTCGTCCTCATGGTTCTCCTCTCCTCCTACTCATCTGTACCAGCTGAAACCAGATTACCATGGAGAATGTTGTTGCTGTTAGGGGATGTCTGAGTGGGTCTGACTCATAGTAACCCTCTGTGAAGCAGAATGAAACACTCCCCAAACCTGTACCACCTTCACAATTGTTATGTTCAAGCCCGTTGTTATAGCCACTATGCCAACTCATCTCATCAGGGGTCTTCCTCTTTTATGATGATCTTCTGCTTTAACAAGCATGATATACTGTTCCAAGAACTACTTCTGATAGGAGTACTGGTAGTGTAGTGGTTACAGGGTAGGCTAGGAACTGCAAGGTCAGTAGTTCAAAACCACCAGCCACTCCAAGGAGAAACCTGGGACATTTTTTTACTGTCAAGAGTTAAAATCTTGGAAACTCACAGGGGAAGTTCTACTCTGTCCCATAAGGTAACTATGAGTGGGCATTTATTCAATGGCAGTGAGTTTGGCTTGGGGTTTTTGTCTCTCCTGATAGCATGCCCAAAGTACATGAGATAAACTCTTGCCATGCTTGCATCTAAAGAATACTCTGGCTATACTTCTTCCAAGACTACTATCTTTGTCTTTCTGGCCATCCATGGTGCTTTCAATATTTTTTGCATGGGTTCTTTAGTAGTCTGCTTTCTTCATTGTCCAACTTTCATATACTTATGAGGCCATTGAAAATACCATGGCTTAGGTCAAGCCTGCTTAACTACTTGAAGTCTGGAACTTCTGCCAAAATCAGTTCACCATGGTGACCCTACTTGTAACTGAAATGCTGATGGCACACTTCTCAGCACCACAGCCACTTGTAAGCCACCCCAGTAGGACCAACTGAAAGATAATGGTGGGATGGAGGTTGGTCAAGTTCATTTCTGACTGAACCACAGGCTGGCTCCTGAGTTTCAACTGAAACTGTTCTTTTGAGATCAACGTACACTCCAAAGTGATATATCACAATTTTAGCACACTGAATTCATTAAAAAGAAAAGAAATACTACATTTTCATTTTCTCTACCTTATCCTTCTCCACTGTATTGGGATCTGATGGTAGGGGGAATGACAATGATCAAAGATTATATCAAAGTTTATATCAGTTTGGATAATTTATTCTGGATCCATTGAATGCTTCATTCTCAACAGACCTATGTCCCCTATCCTCCCCATGTAATACCTTCCTAGTTTAGAGTCTCTGACTGTTGGGGAGGTTCCTTTTCCTCATCCCCCTGATGTCATGATAATAAAGGACACTAGTCTCATGGGAAAAATGAGATTGGTCTTCCCTCTGTAGTACTTGTTCACTGCTAGTTACTGTGGGACTCCACTGATTAAAGCATCTCCGTGGAGCGCCATCTGTATTTGCTTGTCTAGTTCTGGATGGTATAACTCCTGAGTGCTTTTTCTGGCCAGGTCCTGACATTGGGTTACCAGTACCTCCCCTTCATCAGTTCTCACTGGTCCATATCATCTATTCTTATGTGTAAGTCCTGGTAAATCAATCCATCAGCCCTTGGATTCACTCTTACTGTGCTTTCCAAGTTTACCAACTCTAATAATGGTCCTTTCCAAAGAGGAAGCTGTTTTTTGCCCTTTCTGTGCTTCGAAGATGCCAAAGTTGACTAGAACATCCACCCAGATGCCCTCTCATGCCAGATGCGTGAGTTTCTACTTTCGCTTTCCTGTGGTTGACCTAAGCTATCACCCTGTACCTCCATCTTTCCAGAGTTCTGAAAAATTGAATAGACCAAATATATAAAATCAGCTTTCATGCATATTTTGCCTACAAGATCCTCTCCCCAGCTATGGTGATTTTCACAGTGTCTCAATTTCTCTACGTACTTGTTTCTCCTGGACACCCAACCATTCCTAATCCAGATGCAACTAATTAAAAATTCTCTTGTGTTTCTTTTCTTTAGTTAGGAGATTATTATTTTTGTATGACTTTTCTCACAAATGTCATCTTTTTCTTTCTCCTTCTCAGATATGATCAGATATACATTGGTCATTAGAGTCTTTAGAATTGTTTATTCAATAAATATCTACTGGGTTTTGCTCTTTGTGCTGGGGGTAAAATGTTAATAAAAGATTCTCTTCTCATAATGCAATATTGTGAAGGCCAAAGTTATTTTTATTTCACTTTTATTAATGAATAGATTCATTGTTTAATGCATTCATGTGAAATTCATTCAACACTTATTTTCCAAACACTTATTTCCCTGAAATGCAGTGTACAATGTATTGAGCAAGTGTTGCTGTCTTCAAAGACTTCATAATCAAGTCTGGAAAACAAACATAGAATGTTCCATACTACTATGGCAGACATAACTGCTATAATGATTATTACAAGTCATCTTCTGAGGGGAGGTAATATAAAAAGAGCAATGCATTCTAACAGGTGATATGCAAAAGACAATGGTAAAGGTTAAGCTAAGAGAACAGTATTAGTTCAGTGGTATGGTCCTTGTCTTCTCCTTTAGAGACCCAGGTTCATTTCTCAACCAGTGGACCCCATGCCCTACCAACCCAAGGCCAATAGAGACTTATATGATGCTGAATTAGTTTCTGTGGAATGTCTATAATATGATAAACTATAAAGAAAGACCTGGCAGATAACTTCCAAAAATTTATCAATGAAAGCTCTGTAAATCATAACGAACTGATTCACAACTACTCGTGGAAATGGTGCAGGCTTGGGAACAGTTTCATTCCATTATACATGAGGGTGCTATGAGTACATGACTGCTCCATGATAACTAACACCAACCACAGGAAAAGTTTAAAATCACCAGAGTTGGAAGAGAATTAGAAAAAGATGAAACAGTCCACTTCCCTAAAGATTTACAGTCTCAGAAACCTTATGTGTTAGGATTGAGTCATTGAAAGTGGGCTTGGGTTTGGGGCTATGAGAAGAGATATGGTAGTTTAGTGGGAAGGAAAGGTTTACAGTTCCCAAGAAGTGCTAGAGGGTGACTGAGACGTAGGTAGTTTTAGAGCAGCGCTATTGTGAGGTACATGGATACTTTCTATGCTTCATCTATGTAATATCATACACGCCCAACCATCCTGTTTGTCATCCTTTATCTGCACACCTTTATTCCTACACAGAGAAGATCATCTATAAGAGCAGAAGTCTTGATTCTGTATCTTAATGTTCATCAATGCTTTCCTTATGGTTTTACCTCAGAACAAGCAAACAAAAAAGCTCACCTCCAGACAATTCTGACTCACAATGACCCTAAAGGACAAGATAGAATTGCCTTTTTGGAGTTTTGGAGACTGCAACTTTTTACAGGAATAGAATGCCTCCTTTTTCTCCCATTGTGCAGCTGGTAGTTTCAAACTGCTAATCTTCAGATTATCAGAACAACACATAACCACTAAACCACCAGGGCTCCAATGATAGATAGCATCATGGATATAACTATCACGCATATATGTGTATATATGTAATTTTTAAAATAAATTCACAAAACACGTCTCAATAAGTGTAATGGGTCATTGATAAAGAATAGAAAACATTCTGTGGTCTAATTCTATCAACTTTGCAAAGCAAAACCCAATTATGCTTGAGCCCAATTAATCCCCAATGAATAGCTATCTACTGAATGAATGAATTGAAGCAATGCAAGAGGATGGCAGTTATTTGCAAAGCACAGTGCTCAGAAGAGTGACTAATTCTGTGAGAAGTCACAAGTGTAGCGCATCACAATTATCGACATTTAAAAAAATTGTAACCATGCTACAGTGAAAACAGAACTTTCTTTCTGTCCTCTCTACTTAAAAAGGTACACTTGTTATTATGCTTGGCATTAAGGTGATCAAAGCCTACACAACCCAAAAGAAAAACAACATCAGAAAAGCATTCAGAAGTGATTAATTCGTTAGTGTGATATTGCCTGTTTGTACTATTTTGCCAGCTCTAAAAGGGTATAATTTTGTTGTGTTATTTTTACTTGTGTGGGTGGGTGGGCAGGGATCTTTCTAGTTTCTCATTTTAGTTTATTGGTAATTATTTATTCATAAGTCAGCATCGACTTAATGGCAGTGAGTTTGATGTTTGTTTGTTTTTTAACCTTGGAGAGATGTTAAGTTCTTTGAGTTTTGGGGTGCTGTATACACAGACTGGGATGTGGTTTTAGCTAATTGTTATGAACCCCTGTCATACCTCTCCATCTTTTTTTCTGAAAAAAAATCACTTTTACATTATTTAATCAAATAGAATGTATCAGAAAACCAAAATGTAAGACAAGCAGACTTGATTTTGGCATATTCCTGATAAGAAATGTCTGCACCACAGGTAAATTATGAGTTATTTGTGCTCCCTCTGTTGGCATTTAGCCCTACATCCAAACTGTCAGCAATGCAAATCAATTCTAACTTTGAAATGTATAGCGGCTCAACCAGCACCTCCACCTTCATAGTCATGTCCCTCTGGACTATGTATGGTGTCAGCTGCCCACTCCCAATGTTACTACCCTTCGGGTGCTGCCCCCACTGCAGCCAAAGTCACCTGTCCACAAAAGTAACTTGGAATGGGTCACCCAATAAAAAACCACTTGAGAGCTTTTTTCTCCCTACTTGGGATGACTCCAAAGGCCTGTTGGTCTTTGCAGTCCGGAATCATGGGACTTTCTAATTTCTTCCTGCCCCCCTCTCCTATCAGCCTCTTCTACAAAGATAGCTGCACATACCTTCAAATGACTCCTCCAATTTCTGATTCAGGGTGTTATCCTTGCCACACCTTCTAATTTCCTCTCTCTCTCTCTCTCTCTCTCACACACACACACACACATACACACACACACACACACACACACACACACACATAATAGCTTCCGGCAGCTTCTCCGCACAGAGACTTTGACTGAGCACCCTATCTTTTTTTTCCTTGGGGGTGGGGGGTGGGCATCACTGCCTCTGGTGGTCGGGGGCGCTACCCAGTGCCACTCCTAAGAGCCGCCGCTGGATTTGAACCGCCTAGCCTGCGGGCTGCAGTCCCGCACTCAACCACTTACACTTACACCAGGGCTCAGCCCTGAGCACCCTATCTAAAAGCCAAGCTGCCGCTCCCTCACACACAGACCCATCTCTGGACATTCACTATATACCTTTGGTACCTCCAGTATTCTTCAAAGTACTTAAGTCTATCACAAAGGGTATTTTTGTCATAGATTGAAGTGGTCTGAAGAAATTTTGTCATGCGATACTTTTCCGTTCCATTAGAATATAAGCTCCAGTGGATAATAACTTTTTTTTATCTCAGGGCCCCAAAGGTTGCCTGACCTGGGGCCCTCACTCAGTACATCGGTATTGTGGAAAGGGGAAGGTAATCTGTAGAATGTTTTGAAACTGTGAATAGCAAATAGTATGATACTGAGAAACAAAACTCAAGACCAACTGGTTAATAGAAAATGTTAGACATATTTTTAAAGGTGGAATTTAGATGTCATTTATCTGTCCTAGAAGGAATAAAGAAGCAAGAGCCATAGAACCTTGCTTACTTTGGCATGGCATCAGGAACGACTAGTTGCTAGCAGAGGTTTTCCTCACTGACATCAACTTGACACCAGCACAAAGCAACCCGGTATGTCAGGGTAGCATTTTCCCTTTCGGTTTTGGAGACTGTAACTCTTTATGAAAGTAGAAAGTCCTGACCTTCTCCTTTGGAGTGGCCTGGGTTTTTTTTTGAACTGCTGACTTCATGGTTGGCAGCCCAAAGTGTAATCCCAACACCAACAGGGCTCCTGGGAAATTCAATGAGATGTATTGATACAATATCCACAATGAACTTAACCATCCCATGGTTCATGAAAATGGCACAGGCGTCTGTCACACACATGTTAGAGCCACAGAAGGCACACACATAAGAGCCAACTCCATCGCAGTGATCATCAATAACATGAGAGGAAATCAGGACCAGAGTTGAAATCTTCTTACTTCTTTATCATGGTAATTCATGTACACCTGGCATGCTGTCTTCATGAATAATCTGTCAGATAAGAGTGTGTTTATTCAATATTGCACCCTGTAGTTTAATTTGTAGTAAGACCTCTGGAACAAAATTAGATTTGTTACTTAATATCAGACCACCAGGATTATTTATGATATAATTAATCAAATTAGTTAAAAAGAAGGTGAGAGGAAGAGCACCTGCAAGTTTATGATTATATACATATATTAAGTGTAATACATTTATTATTTTATTTTAAACATTTTATGGGGGGGTTCATACCACTCTTACCACCACCCATTCATCTATCCATTATGTCAAGCACATTTGTACATTTGTTGTCGTCATATTCCAAGCATTTAATTTTACATAATTTTTAATTATTTGATTGTAAGTTTATCTATATCTTTGAAACCTTCTTTATAGTAAACCCACAAATATCTCTAGTTGAATAATCATTATGAATAATTATAAATACTTTGCTTAATGTGGCACAAATGTAGGACAGAAATCATTATATGAGAGACTAAGTAAATAACTCTTATTCATTAAGCCTCAATCACTGTAAATATTTCTAAATCAAATTATAAACATCCATTTCCATTTCTGTGATAGTTATAAATGGGCGCCACTCAAATGGAAGCACCTTTTTTCACCTTCAAGGAGTACTGTTACCTGAGAGCATCCTGCAAGATTGACCTCATCTTTCAATTAAAAGCCTGATTCACGTTAAGCAGTCCCTAGTCTGTATGATCAGGATACTAACTGGGATCTTTTTTTACTCAATCCAGGACAATTCTAGTGGAAATTCTTATTTGGGATCCCTGCGGGATATATATATATATATATATATATATATATATATATATAAAACATAAAGAGTTGGACACTCACATATATATAACTTTTTATTAATTTCAATCATAGTACATGACGGATTAAAACACAAACACTGTGGTTTCTGTCCCCTGCAATATTTCTCTCTTTAGGATCATTGGTTTCACCTATTTCCAAGCCTGCTCCTCGAGTTCTCCACCATTTCTGTGAGGGCCCACATATGCTGATGTTACTATACATGCTTATATCCTTCCAAATAGATCATCTATTCAAGAAGCAAGAGTTGTGATCTCTCATCTGTGACTCCAAACCCTAATTATATTCATTTCATGATTCTCAATCTTTTTGAAAATTAATTAAGGGGCAACAGAGAAACTAGATAAGCAAAACCCCAGTGAGGTATATGTTTCATACTTGTCCAAGTCATAAAGAGTTGGACACTCACAAATACTTGTGTAGATAAAGAGTTTCATGGTGTTTTAGCTTAAAAAAAAGGTGGCTTAAATAAATTTAAACTAGTGACTTAAATAAATTCTTGTTGTTTTCTTGTAGACTCTCATTTCTTTTTAAAGGTTTCAGGATTTGATTTTTTTTTTTATTCAGCATGCTTCCTGCTTTCTCACCCACTTGAAACCATTGTGTGTATATGGAAATGGGTCACTCAGGATAAGTTGGAACAAGACCAGTCCACTTTTCATTCTACTTCTGATGAGTTGATATTTTTGAGAGCCTGGCTGACAATTTCCTACCTTTCAAAAATCTACTCATGCACAAGAACAGTCTGTCATATCCTTCAGGTGCTCTTGAAAGTAGTTTTAAAATTTATCTGCTTAAAACTGAAAATTTACAACCTAACTCTTATTGACTTAAGAATACAGATAAGTAAACACCATAAACAACATCCCTTTCCCACATTACTGTTATTTAAAGCACAGTAAAATCCATTTTAAATAAAAAATTATATACATTTTGCTGTAGAAATGTGATACTCTAAAGCTATTTTGGTTTATAATGCTATTTCTTTATTTATGGTTTTTTATTAAAGAAACATGGGGAGAACAAAGGTATTCCTAACGATGTGGTAGTGTACTTTACTGTCAGGAGGATTTAGTTCACAATAGAAACTTCCACCCAGCTTATTTAAATAGCATGGAAGAATGCATTGGTTTATATAGTTGAGATATCAGAGGTGGGTCCCACCAGGAACAGTTTGATTCTAAGGATAATGATATGAATGGAACTTTGCCTTGACCTCTTATATTTCTTCACTTTCTCTCCTCTGTTCATATTTTCATCATTTCTTTTTTATAGTTCAGAACAAAAATGAGTGCATCATCCCTAGGCCTGACCATCCTAGGCTACGTTATCTATAGGTCGGCAGCACACTCCATCTTATAATTGCAAGGAGATGGGCATTGCAGTTGGATTCAACTATATGAGATCACATGCCCAACCCAAGTCAATCACTATAGGGATGTGCTAATAGGGTTATCTAGCCTGCTCCATTCTTGAAGCAATGATTGGATCAGACTCTCCCACGTGACGTAGATCTCTGAAAGGGTATTTGAAGCTTTGAAGCTTCAATTATTTGAAGAAAGTAAAACCAGCCAAGAACCATTCCTCACTTTGCACAAAAAGATTGGATTTGAAGCAACACAGAAGTGTTTCATAGTCTGGGTGAGGGAGGTACTGGTCGATGTGGCATGGATCTAAATACCTCAAAATGTTAGCATTTGTATGAGTGCCCCAGAACTGTTAGACTAAGTAACACTAATCTAACATGGTGTGACTCATAGGAATCTACATGAGTTGTTTACCCAAAAACTGTTAAAGATTGAAATACAAGTTTATTTTCTTATTTAATTGAAGATTTAAATGAATTAATGTGTTTTAATAAAATTAAGTGGTAAATATTTTAATAATAAAAGCATGCATCAGGAAAAAACTAGATTATTACACAGAAGGATGTGTAGTATATTTAAAACCGGAAAAGCTATGATTAATTTTATGATTCAAGTGTTTATTGACATCAAGTATCTCATTGATGGGGTCTTCAGAGGTGAAGGCCAGGCTATCTCTTATAAGAAAGGGAATTAGACTAGAACTAACAAGTTTGCTTTGTTTCTGTCCTATTTATGGCTGTCAATATCTGTTGCAGAATGCTTCATTCTTTCTGTAGATAAATGTAAATTATTGATCATATCTCTGTATTAAGGAGCTACTGTTTCTTTTGTATATATTCAGATGCCTTGAGATATTATTTATCCATTTTAGAATTTAATTTCTATAGGCTCAATTTTATTAATAAAAACAATACATTTGCTCCCATAAACCGTATCCTTATCATTTTTACTAGACATGCCTTGCATGTTGTCATTGCTATTGCGATGTACCGTTGTGATGTAGGCTTTAGCTCAAGTGATTGTAATAGAGCAGAACACTGGTCCTGTATCATCCTTTATTTCTTTGCTGGAGCCTATTGCTTCAGCCGCTGTGTCACTACACCTCATTGACAGTCTTCCTCTTTTTCATTGACCCTTTATTGTATCAAACATGGTTTCCTTTTCCAGAGAGTGGTATTTCTTGATAATTTGTTCAACTTCTTGCCCTCCCCTCTTCCAGACAGCATGCTGGCTTCCCTCCCCCGCAGTACATCAGATGTGTTTAGAATTGCTGTGCCAGACTCTTAAGTCATTGAAAGACTTCAATATGGAATAGAATAGAAGTGGCCCTGGATCGGGTAATAGATTTCCTCCCTCCCTTATCAGTTGGTGGCAAGTACATTCTCTGGAGAACCAGTCAATAGGATGCTGTTAGCGCAGAAGGTGACCATAGTGAAGTCAGAAATCACCATAGAAATAGGTGAGTATGTCACCTAGAGGTTCATAAAAGTCACCCAACGTTGATTTTAGCCCAAAGCCAGACCAACTATCTTTCTGGTTGTAGCATAAGGTCTCTGCTTTTTTGTTTTGTATAGGGAAAGAAAGAATTTATTTGGCATTATTTTTCTTACTCTGAATATTAGCATTATTTAAAATTTATACCCATAAAGAATGATTGCTGTCTTTTGAACTATTTTCTGAAGAAAACTGTAAGCAAGAGAGGAGATTTTCATATTTCCTCACAGGAAATGGAAGAGGAAATCACATTCAGAATGCCCTCTGCCATTCCAGGTACAAATTCCATTCCTGGATTTTCTGTCTTTTTTAAAAAAAACTATTTTATTGGTGTTTCATACAGCACTTATTGAAATCCATACATACATACATACATATTGTCAAGCACAATTTTACATTTGTTGCCCTTATAATTTTCAAATAATTTTCTTTCTACTTGGGCTTTTGGTATCAGCTTCTCATTTGTTTCCTTTCCACCTGCTCTCCCTCCCTCTCCCTCTCTCATGAAGCCTTGATAATTTATAAATTATTGTTATATTTTCATGTCTTACACTGACCAATGCCTTTCTTCACTTACTTTTCTGTTGTCCACCCCCTTGGGATGGGATTGTATGTAGATCATTCTGATCAGTTCCCACTTTCTCTCCCCACCTCCCCCTTCCATTCCTGGTATCGCTACTCTCATTATTGATCCTGTGGGGATTTTCTGTCCTGGATTCCTTGTTCAACTTCTTGTTTCTACCTCTTATCTTTACCCATGTATATGTTCTGGTCTAGCCAGAGTTATAAGGTAGAATTGAGGTCATGATATTGGGGAGTCGGGGTGGGGGTAAGCATTAAAGAACTAGAAAAAAATTGTATATTTCATTGGTTCTATACTTCACCCTGACTGGCTCATCTCTTCTTTGTGTCCTTTCTGTATGGGGAGGCCCAATTGTTAACAGATGGACTTTGAATCTTGACTCTGCACTCCTCCTCTTTCACACTGATATGATTTTTTATTCTTGCTCTTTGATGCTTGATACCTGGTCCCATTGACACCTCATGATCACAGAGCTTGGATGCTTCTTCTATGTGGGCTTTGTTACTTTTCAGCTACATGGCCACTTGTTTATCTTCAATCCTTTAAGACCCCAGCTGCTATATCTTTCGCTCATCAGGCACCATCAGCTTTCTTCAGCACATTTTGTTTTCAGTGACCATGTCAGGAATTTGAGCATCAGGAATGCCAGACTATTAGAATGAAGTGTTCTTGTCTTGAATGAGTACATGATTAGAGACCCAATGTCCAATACCAATCTATAAAGTCCTCTTCAGACCATGAAGCACATGCACTAAAGCCCAATTCCATATGATTATAAATGAGTGGGTAGAAAGTCTTTGAGTTCCATAGCATTGTAAGCCTCCCAGTGTTGACAGGGGTCTCTATGTGGTTTTTCTGACTTCAGAGTTCTGGTTCCATTAGAGTAGGTCCATGTGGATTTTCCTCCAGGATGTTTCACAGGGAGTCAGGCTTTTGTCTTGTCAGTAGAGTGTCTCCAAGGGACTGAACTGAGAGAGTTCTGTCTCCAAGAAGGAAGTAATGGATTTCCCAGAATTCTCAGGAGAAGACCATGCCCACACAGAGGTCTCTTTGGCTATCTAAAGAATGACAGGCTAAACCCCACCCCTGCACTCTTAATTCTTAAATTGATACCAGATTAGGTGACTTCCACAATTGGTATGTCAGAAAAGTGGGTGAAAAGAGACATCAGACAGTATAAGGCATGAAAAAATTATAAATAATCAAAGGTTCATGAGGGAGGACCAGTGGGGAGGGAGGGGGAAAATGAGGAGCTGATACCCAGCACTCAAGTAGAAAGCAAATGTTTTGATAATGATGATGACAATAAATGTACAAATGTGCTTGACACAAGAGATGGATGTATGGAATGTGATAAGAGTTGTATAAGCCCCCAATAAAATTATTTAAGAAAAAAATTGTTATGACACAACCAATGAATTCATGGACTCAATAAAATATAATTTCCCACTCCTCATTGTAATAGGCTGAATTGTATCCCCAGGAAATTTCAAATCCCATACTTTGGTACCTTAGAATAATATGTGAACCCTTGAATATTATATTTGCAGGTATTATTAAATTGAGGACACCTAAACAAGGTAATTCTACATTATGCAGGTGTGCATTATATATCATAATGAGGGTCCTTATAAGATAAAAGCAGAAGGAAGATTAGAAACCTACAGAGGATAAGGCAATATGGAAATGAAGGAAAGAGAAATTTGAAGATGCCATTATTGAGCAGAGTAGCCACAAGCAGGGGTGGATTAGCCAATAAGCATAGATACATATAAGCAGACTTGTGTCTGCTTACTAATATTTAGTGAAGAATTTCACATTTGTTAAGCCACATTTGTCCCTTATTCAACCCCACAACCATTTCCCTATAAAGGATCTTTTAAAATTTACAATTCCTAAGAAAGATGGAGAATCAAGTGCGTAAGGTAGGCATGGGCCTGTCATTATTTACTAATCTAGAATTAACCATATCACATGTTTTTCACCGTCATGTTTTAAAAATCATTTTACTGGGAGCTTTTACAGGTCTTGCAACAATTCATACATCAATTATATCAACCATATTTGTACCTATGTTGTCATCATAATTTTCTTTCTTTTTTGTTTTTATGGGGGGTCATCACTACCCCCTGGGGTCATGGGAGTGACCCAATCTTGCTCCTGGAGAGCTGCTGTTTGAATTGAACCGCCAAGCCTGTGGGCTGCAGTCCTGCACTCAACCACTTATGCCACCGGGGCTCAGCTGCCATCATAATTTTCTAAACATTTACTCTTTATTTGGGCCATTGGTATCAGCACCTCTTTTTTTCCCTACTTCTCCCACCACCCCACCCTTGGAAACCCTTGATAAATTATAAGCTATTATAATTGTCTTGTCTTATAGTGACTGCTGTTTCACTCGTGTTTCTGTTGTTCATGCTTCTCTGAACAGGGTGGTGGTAGTGGTGGTTATGGGTTGATCATTGCAATCAGTTTCCCTTCATCATTCCTCCTCTCCCAGTCTTCCTCTTATGGTCCTGTATCAATACTCTTAATTCTGTACCTGAGGGGTTTAATCTGACCTGTATTCCACATGTTGTCAGCTCTTATTTGTACCAGTGTACATGCTCCAGTCTAGCAAGAACTGAAAGGCAGGAATGGGATCATAATCTTGGGAGGTGAGGAATCCTCAAAGAACCAGAGGAATATTGAGTTTCATCAGTGCTTAACTACACATTGATTGGCTCATCATATCCTTGTGATCTTTTTGTGAGGGGGCATTCCATTGTCTACAGATGGCTTTTGGGTCTCTGCTCCTACCCCCCTCGTTCTCATCAATACATTATGTTGCTGTTTTGGTTCTTATGATGCCTCTTGCCAGATCCCATTGACGTATCATGATCACATTGGCTGGTTTGCTGCTTCTATGTAAGTTTTTTGCTTCTCTGCTAGATGGCTGCTTGTTTAACTTCATGCCTTTAAGACTCCAGATGCTATATCTTTTGATAGTCGGGTACCATCAGCTTTCTTCAGTGCATTTGCTTATGTGTCCATTTTATCTTCAGTGATCATGTCAGGACGGTGAATTCACAGAAGCCCGGGGTGTTAGAAAAAAGTGTTGTATCGTTGAAGGAGGCCTTGAGCAGAGCCCCAAAGTCCATCTACTTCCACAGTGCATTGCCATATAAATATGTATACATAGGCCAATACCTCTATTTTATGGGTTAATATATTTACATATGTACATACTTATGCTTGTACCTCTTTCCATAACTTTGCTTCCTAGATATTGACTCTGTTTCCTTTTACCTTCCTCCTGTCCCACCATCATGCTTGCCCTTTTACTACCTCTTACTAATTTCTCTCAGCTAGATTGCTGCTGCTCCAAAAAAAAACCCCAGGACCTCTACATCCTCCTTGTTGTTGATTTTAATTCCCTAGTTGTTCCCTTATCAATTGAGTTGTTTGCTCACTCTTCCCTTCCCCTGCCCCGCCCCCAAGTCCCTCCGTAATGGTTAGTCTGGTTGCTTTCTCCTCTAGCTTGCTTCCCATGCCTGTCTTATATCAATAGGCAAAACAAGAATAATGCAGATAAAACAAAAAGAAAACAAAAGATCAAATAAAAAGAAGAAAAATTTAAAAATGAAAAGCCATACATAATTCCAAGTATTTCTGCTGACCTTTATGACTATCTCCCCCATTGGTCCAGGGGCTTCTGGGAACTGTTCCTCCTAGACTGAAGTCTATTTGGGGGTTAGTTGGGGGCTATGTGGCTTTTCTCCTGATGTGGATCTGTTATGTACCCTTTGGGGTTTGCTCCTCTGTGTGTGTGTGTGTGTGTGTGTGTGTGTGGTGGTGGTGGTGGTGGAGGTGGTGGTGGGGTGGAGGTGGAGAGGTGAGGTGGAGGGAAGGATCAAACTGGATTCACTTCCCACTCTGTGTCCCCAGCATTGTCCTCTGTGGCAGTATGCCCCAACAAGGGGACATCGTGTCTCAAGCTGTTGTCCACCCAACAGTCATTTCTGTGCCTTAGCAAATTTGTGCAGGGATGTCTTCCTCAGAACTGGGTGTGCCAGGATGGGGTCTCGTGCCTTGCTCTCTTTTTTTTTCTTCTTGGTTTGCTTCCAAGTGGGTGCAGGTGACTGGTCCCCTCTCCCCACCCTGTAGGTTCAATGTTGTCCTCTGTAACACATACTTGTAAAGATGCAGTCAGTTGGACTCTGATTAAAGCCACCTCAGTAACACACTCTGTTCACAAGTTGTTCCATGTGGCCCACCAGGTTTGATGAGAAGTTGTGGGATCTGTATCCCATTTCCATGGAGATATAAACAATACCCCCCAGGTGGGCTAGTGCCTTCTGTCCTAATGCCATCATTGCCTCCCCATCCCTCTTTTTTCTCTCCCCTCCCCCCACTCCCTTTTCCCCTTCTCTGTATTGGGATGACGTGACAAGTACATCCTTGGGTTTGATATGTCCCACACTTGATTGCCTATACCTCAACCCATATAGTGTGAGATAAGTGGTTTTTTTTTCTATACCTACTGTGGACTATGTTTACCTCAGTGAACTCATGTGGTACTTGGCCTTTTGTGATTGGATAACTTCACTTAGCATAATTTCCTCCAACTCTTCCCATCATGTACTATGTAATCGTCAGTGCTATTTATGGATGCATAGTATGCCATTGAGTGCTTGTGTCAGAGTTCTAATTAACTCACCAATTGATGAAAATTTAGGTTGTTTCCAAGTCTTTGTGATTGTGAATTGTGCCACAATAAATATTGGAATGCAGTCAACTGGTTGTGATTGATTTCTTACCCCCTCTGGGTATATGTCCCTTAAAGGGATAACTGGGTCATAAGGCCGTTCAAATTCCATTCACCAAATCCATCTTGACAGAAGCTGTACCTATCTACATGACCACCAGCAGTGGATGGGGAGTTTCTATCTCACAACATCCCCTCCAACATTTGTTGCTGTCTGATTTTCAGATTTGGGCTATCCTCAGGGGTGTTAGGTGGTATCTCATGGTTGTTTCAATTTGAATTTCCGTGATGCCTAATGATAAGGAGCATTTTCTCATATATATGGGCCATTCGAATCTCTTTCCTAGTGATTTCAGCTTCATCTGTGAGTTTGTCCTCTATTAGGGTTAGCCTATGTATTCCCTGAGCTAAGGTTATAAGGTTTGCCCTGATTCCTTCATTTATGGTCCTGAGAGATTGGAGTTTTACTTCCCCATCTGTGATCCGCCTTGAGTTTGTTCTTGTGCATGGGGTGAGATAAGGGTCTTTTTCATTTATCTATAGGTTTCCACTGTTTCCAACACCACTTGTTAAAGAGGACATCTGCTTACCACTTGATGCTTTGGGGACCCTTGTCAAATATCTGTTATCTATATGTTGATGATTTTTTCTGGGTTTTCTGTTCTTTTCCATTGATCTGAATGTATGCCATTATTTCAGTCCCATGCTGTTTTGACCACTATGGCTATATAGTTGGTGTTAATCGGGTAAAGTGAACCCTGTGACTTTCTCCTTATTCTTGAAGACTTCTCTGCTAATTCTGGGCTTCTTCTCTCTCCATAGGAAATTGATGGTCAATTTTTCAAATTCTTTGAAGAAGATTGTTGATATTTGAAATGGGATAGCACTTGATTAAGCAGTCTTGATTAAGACTGACATCTTTATTATATCGCCTCTTCTAATCCATGAACATGGGGTATTTTTCCATTTGTGGAGGTCACTTTTGGTTTCCTGTAATTTTTCTTGTCAAGTCTTTTGTTTTTTGTTTAGATATATCCTAGATATTTCAATTTGTTCATGGCTAATAAGAAGAATACTGTCTTCTTGATCTCCTTTTCCATGGACTTGTTCAATGTATATAGCAAACCAATGACTTTTGTTTGTTGATCTTGTATCCTGACACTCTTCCATATTCCTCTATCGCTGACAGTACTCCTGCTGTGAAGACATGGGAATTTTCAATGTATAAATTATGTCATCTGCAAATAGCGATAGTTTCACCTTCTCCTCTCCCAGATAGATACTTTTAATGTCCTTCTGATGCCTTATGTAATTAGCTAGGACATGCAGTACAATGTTGAATAAATTGGGGACAATAAGCATCCTTGTCTGGTGTCCTTATTCAGTGGGATTATTTTTGTTTTTTTCATTGACTATGATGTTTGATGTTGACTTCTCATAAATAGCTTATTATAACCTGAGAAATTTTCCTTACATTCCTCTTTTCTTCAGTGTCTTCATTAGGAATGTGTGTTGAATGTTGCCAAATGCTTTTTTCTGTGTCTATTGATATTATCATGTGGTTCTTGTTCTATTTCTTATCAATGTGATGAATAATGTTGATGACCTTTTAGATGCTGAACCATGCCTGCATTCCTGGAATGAACCCCTCCTGGTCATGATAGATAGGTTTTATATATTTTTGCATTCAATCAGACAATGTTTTGTTAAGGATTTTTTGTTTTTGTTTTTTGGGCATCACTGCCCTCAGGTGGTGGGAGTAGGAGGCCCAGCCTTTGTTCCGTGCAGCTGGAATTGAACCTCCATCCCAGTGGGCTGCAGTCCCACGCACAACCACTATGCCACTGGGGCTCAGCCCTTGTTAAGGATTTTTGCATCTATGTTCATTATAGATATCAGGTTGTAGTTCTCTATCCCTGTGCACCTCCAATTTGGTGTAATTTTCTATTCCTGTTCACCTCCAATTTGGTTAAGCCCATGTGAAGTTGTTCACTACAGATTAGTAAATAAGGATCCATAAGCTCATGCTTGCCTTGCTTTTGGGATAGTACACCACTAGATTTATTCCAAGAAATGCCAACAGTGGTGGAAACGACAAAGAATAAATTAAACTCAAGGAGTGGACCTTCACTACTTTGATTTCAGAAGTGTGGTATCCAGAATGGGAGCCCTGGTGGTATAGTTGTGAAGCACTCAGCTATTAGTTGAAATATTGGCACTTTGACTCACCAGCTTGTCTGCCAGAAATAGTTGTCATAGTTTGCTTCTGTAAAGATTATAGTTTTAGACACCTTACACAGAAATTCCATTCTGTACTATAGGATCATTTTGAGTTGGAATCCACTTGATAATAGATTAGTTTCTAGAACTGTGACACAATTAATTCCCATTGTTTTAAGCCATCTGCACAAACCAAATCAAATCCCTGCTGTGATAGCTATACAATTATAAATTTAAGGATTAAGCATGTATGGGGTGGAATCTAGTCTGTCAATCAGTTCATAGCCAATGAGGCCTCAGTATGGGTATGGCCTTCTCCTGAGAATTCTGGTAAATCATGATTTTCCTCCTTGGAGGTGGGAGACACTTTCTCTTTTGGTTCACTGTCTGTGAGACATCCCTGGGGAGAAGCCACAGGGGCCTACCTGATGCATCCAGAACCTTTGACCTGGAGAAGCTACGTGAAGACCCCTGTCAGTGCTGAGATGCTTACAATTTCACTGGATTGACAAGAATTCCTACCTGCTGGCCTGTAATCTTCCTGCCTTTGGCATCATTGCATATATTTCTTGTGTCTGAAGAGGACTTTATAGATTTCTGTCAGACATATGGGCAAATCTCAACTTAAGGACTGGACCTGGAGTGGGCTGGAATGTTCTCTCAATGTTCAATTGCTCATATATGTAAACTCCTCCCTTATATACATATGAGTGTCTCCATGAATTTGTTTCTCCAGTATACCCAGACTAACACACTTGCCATCAAGTCACTTATGACTCATCTTGCCCTATATAAGGTTTCTGAGACAGCTGGATATAGATAGCTTTATCTTTCTCCTCCTATATGTCTGGTGGGATTGAACTGCTGACCTGGAGTTAGCAGTCCAATGCCTAATCCACAGCACCATTAAAGCTCCATATTTATGGTAATTTGTTATAGTATCCATATGAAACTAATACACAAAAAGTGCTACACCCATGGCCTAGTTCTCCACTGAATGCATTTCCTTGTACATTTTGCATACTTATATTGATATTAGGAGTAGGGCTGAAGGCTATAGTAAATTTAGTGTTGTTCACATCAGTGTGGATTCAGAGAGTCTGCGTTTAAATATTGCCTCTACCGATTGCTATCTGTGTGGTTTAAGATACAGTCTTTTCAAACTTTAATTTCTTAGATGCACCAAAAATGAAATTAGATGACCATATAGTTGCCAAACATACCATCAAGTACAAGGGACTGATGCTTAAAAATCACATATTGCTGAGTATGCATTTTAGTAAAAGTATATGTTATTGATATATGTAGAATGGCACATACACACGTGCACAGAATATCCTTTTTTTAGATCATTTTTCGGAGGCTCATACAACTCATCACAATCCATACATGCATCCATTGTATGCAAACCACATTTGTATATTTGTTGCCATTATCTTTCTCAAATATTTTTTTTCTACTTAAATCTTTGGTATTAACCCCTCCTTTTTTTCACTCTTCCCTCACTCCCCACTCCCTCATTAACCCTTGATAATTTATAAATTATTATTATTTTGTCTTACCAAACAGTGTCCGGTGTCTCCCTTTGCCCACTTCCCTGTTGTCCATACCCCAGGATGGAGGGTATATGTAGATCCTTACAGTCGGATCCCCCTTTCTACCTTACCTACCTTCCACCCTCAGGGTATTGCCACCCTAACCTCTGGTCCTGAAGGGATTATCTGCCCTGGGTTCCCCATGTTTCTGGTTCCTATCTTTACCAGTGTACATCCTCTGGTCTAACCAGATTTGTAAGGTAGAATTCAGATCATGATAGTAGGAAGGTGGGGGCATTTAAGACCTAAAGTAAAGTTGCATATTTCATCGGTGCATAGAATATCTTACTGTTAAAAATAACAAAGGACAGTGTTAGCAATTACCCCCTTAGATTTTGCAGGAAATAGTAAATATTAGGATATAATATTTACTGCATAGCTCCTATATCTACCAAATTCAGCACCAACAAGAAACATTTGGGATAATTAATCTTGAAGGATGCTGTGCCTTCCTACATATAATTAGCAAGTACATTTGAAGAGCTAATGATTATATCTAGCAGTCACCATCCTTTGAGAGTGCTTTTTTCTGGTGTGTGAAAGTGATGTCTTTTCTTTATAAAATCATTTTATTGGGGGCTCATACAACTCTTACCACAACCTATACATACATCCATTGTATCAAACACATTTGTGTATTTGTATATTTGTTGTCATCATTATCCTCAAAGCATTTTATTTCTAATTGAGGCCATGGTATTAGCTCCTCATTTCCCTCTCCATCCATTCCCCCCACCTACCACCAGCAACGATAATTTATACATTATTATTATTTTGTCATATTGAACACTGTTTGAAAATGTCTCCTTTCACCCACTTTTCTGTTGTCTAGCCACAGGGAGAGGGTTATATGTAGATCCTTGTGATAATTTCCCCCTACTTCCCGGTATCCTCCTAGTATCATTACTCTTATTATTGGTCCTGAGGGGTTTATCTGTCCTGGATACCCTGTTTCCAGTCCTTATCTGTATCACTGTGCAGCCTCTAGTCCAGCTGGATTTGTGAAATAGAACTGAGATTATGATAGTAGGGGGGTGGGGGGGAGAGGAAGAATTAAAGTACGAAAAGAAAGTTTTATGCTTCATCATTGCTATACTTCACCCTGACTGGTTAATCTCTTCTAGCAACCCTTCTGTAAGGGGACGTCTAGTTGTCTACAGGTGGGCTTTGAGTCCCCACTACTCACCCCCCCTCATTCACAATGACATGATTTTTTGTTCTTTGATTTTTTTTTGTTTTTTTGTTTGTTTGTTTTACCTGATCCCATCGACACCCTCATAATCATATAGGCTGCTGTGCTTCTTCCTTGTGGTCTTTGCTGCTTCTCAACTAGATGGATGCTTGTTTATCTTCAAGCCTTTAAGACATCAGATTCTATATCTTTTGATAGCCAGCCACCATCCGTTTTCTTCACCACATTTGTTTATGCAACAGTTTTGTCTTCAGCAATCATATAAGGAAGATGAATAACATAGAATGCCAGCTTAGTAGACCATAGTGTTCTTACACTGAGGGAGTGCTTGAGTTGAGGCCCCATATCCATATGCTACCTTAAAACTAAACTTATAAATATAGGCACATAAATCTATTCCCCCATTGTCATATATAAATATATCTATTTACATGTGTACATACCGGCATTTAGACCATTTTTAATGCCCTTTCCCTCCTAGTTTTTTTTCCCCTCTATTTTTACTTTCCTTCTGTCCCACTATCATGCTTAGCCTTCATTTGGGTTTCAGTAATTTCTCACAGTTACATGGCCCTTTGTCAAGTTCTACCAGGTTTCTTAACATACTTCTCACCATCAGCTTTGGATGACTTGTTAATTCCTTGTCCCTGGCTTTTTTTAACCCCCACTTCTTGCCTCCCTCTCCCTCATGTCCCTGTGGAACTGTATGTCCCATTTTTTCCTCCTTCAGAATACTTATCCCACCTATCTTTTCTAGATAGATCTGAAGAGATAATAATATGCTCCAAAACAAGACAGAGCAAAACAAACAACAACAAAAATGACAAACAAAGAGAAAAGCCTGTAAACAGTTCAGAGTCTCTTTGTTGATCTTCAAGAGTATTTTCTGATTGAATCTGATGGGGTGTCATACCATGGACCCAAAGCCCATTTTTGTTGTTATCTCAGGACTTCACTGCTCTGCTCTTCTTGCTATTCTGCTGCATGCCCTTAGAGTTTTGCTTCAGTGTGGTGGGGTCAAATCAGGCACAATCTCCGCACTGTGTCCCCAGTGTGTTATCCCCTGTAAGGCTATAGGTCAGTGAGGGATATTGTCCTCTCTCTCTGTGCATTGGCTGTTCTGAGTAGGAATATTGTCCTCAAGGTTTGGTAGGTCAGGATATGCACCAGTCTCTCCCTCCCCCTTCATTTGCTCCTATGTGCTCTGATCACACATGTCCTCCTCCCTGAGCTGTACCTTCAGTGCTCTCCTCTGAGAGAGCAGAGGTGTTTCATATGCTGAACCATCCTGATCTCACTGGTATGAATCCCACTTGGTCATGGGGACTTATTTGTTTTATGTACTCTTGTATTCTACTGGCCTGTATTTTGTAAAGGATTTTTCCATTGCTGTTCATTAGGGATATTGATCTGTAGTTCTCGATTCTTGATGGATCCCTGCCCCATTTCAGTATCAAAGTAATACTAGCTTCATAGATGGAGTTCAGGTGTTTGTCATCTTTTTCTATGTTCTGGAATAATTTCTGCAGGATTGGTTTCAGGTTTTCCCTAAATACTTCATCAAATTCTCTTGTGAAGATATCTCCTCCAGGGGATTTTTTTGTTGGTAATCCCTCGATAAATTTGTCTATTTCTTCTATTGCTATGGGTCTGTTGAGATTATTATCGTCGAAAGGAGATAGTCTAAGGAGGAATTGTTTTTTTCTAGAATTTGTCCATGTCTTCCAAGTTGTTGAATTCACTGGAGTACAATCCTTTGTAGTACTATGTGATTATCCTTTTTATTTCATTAGGGCTTGTTGTAATGTACCCTCTTTCATCCCTCATTCTTGAGACTGAAATGTGTTCTGTCCTTTCTTTGCTTAGGTTTTCCAGCTGTATATCAATTGTGTTTATCGTTTCAAAATACCATCTTTTAGCAGCATTAATTTTCCCTTAGTTTTCTTATTTTACCTCTCCTGAATCTCAACCCTGATTTTTATTACTTCTTTTCACTTGCTTTAGTAGGATTGTTCTGTTGACTCTGCTCTAGTTGCTGTAATTGTGTGCCAACATATCAATCATAAGTCTCTCTTTCTTTTACATGTGTGCATGTATTGCTATGAAACTATCTCCGATACCTGTCTTTGCTGTCTCCCATAAGTTTGGTACATCTTGTTCTCATTTTCATTGGTTTCTAGAAATTTCCTGATTTCATCTCTGATCTTGGAAAGTACACACTCCTTTTGCAATAGTTCTTCAGCCCCCAATTGTTTGCTCATATCTTCTTCATCTTCCTTTTGTTGTTTTCCAGTCTTATGTGACAGTGGTCAGAGAGGTCTGTATGATATCAATATGCTTAAATTTATGCAGATTCGCCTTATGGCCCAACATGTGGTCTATCTTTGAATATGTTTCATCTGGGCTTGAAAAGAATGTGATTTTTTTTATGTGAATGAAGAGCTCTAAATATCTATCAGGTCAAATTGTCAAATTGTAGTGTTTAGATCTCTGTCCACCTTGTTGAGTTTCTTTCCTTGTGACCTATCTTTTTCAGAAAGGGATGTATTAAAGTCAACCACTATAATTGTTCAGCCTGTGATTTCATGTTTTGGAGCATTTGGTTGATGTACTCAGCAAGTCTCTCACTCATAGAATATATGTTTTAAATGCTTAGTGGTTCTTTGTCTACCATTCCCTTGAGCATCTGTATAGCATTCATCCTTATCTCTTTTTATGGTTTGCACTTTGAGATCAACTTTAACTGAGATTAAGATTGAAACCCCTGCTTTTTTAGCATTGTTGTTTGCTTGGTATGTTTTACCCCAGACTTTGATTCTCAGCCTATTTTTGTCTGTAGTCTTGAGAAGTATCTCCTGTAGGCAACAGATTGTTGGATTGTATTTTGTATACCAGTCTGCTAGCCTCATTCTTTTAATGCCTGAATTCAGTCCATTGAATTCAGGGTTTTACCTCTATCTGTGGACTCTGATGTCATCTTATATCTTTTGTGTTGGATGTTTTCCTACCTCCCTTTCTTATCAGTGTGTCGTCCAAGTATGTGTGTCATTTTTTACTTCTTTCCACCATTAAATCAATGCTCTCTTGGGGACTGTTTTCTATTTGTTGCCATCTGACTGGTGTGGTTCTAGGTGGCAGTCTCTTATTTATGCTGTTATTTATGGTGAGTGCTGTTCTGGCCAAAGGTAACAATATAGCTGAACCTCAACCCCTGTCCATAGGGCAGTGGACATTTCAAACTTGCCCCAAGGTGAAGTGACTGTGAGCTGTGCATGTGTTGAGATAAAACCCCTGTGCCAGCTCTAAATGCTCCCAGCTCTGGCTGAGACAGTGGCAAGGCTAAGGTCATACCCTAGCCAGAGTATCCACTGTGATAAACCAAAAGCTCGCAGCTCCTCAAAACCTTGTGAATCTGTAGTTATCTTTATAATGCTCCTCCTGTGACTGAACACTGGAATTTCCCTCTTAGTAACTCCCCTGCACTGATTTCTGCAGTGTCTCCCTGGTATGTCTTTTTTAGTCACCATCTTCCCAGAAGGCCCAGCCATAAAAGTTATTTTCACCACCAAGTAAATCTAGCTTTTCTTTTTCATATAAAAAATAGCAATATTCACAGATTTTCCATTTTATTTCTTCCTTTAGCCAACACAATATCTATTGAGTATATTAGGACCTTCTGGACACTGTACTAAAACAAACAGGGTTACAATGGCAATTTGTATAAAAGGACTTGAGAAGTTCTAAGCTCAAATTAATTTACTTTTTTAAATCTAATTTTTGACACTATGTGACAGCTATTTAATAGAGCAACCAACAAAAAAATATTAAGTAATAAAATAAATGGTTTCATAGGGAAGCAAATCAGGGAAGACCAAGATAATGACAATGTATTTATCAAATCAATACTGATCATTTGTTAGTAGCCATGATGAACACATCATGCATTTTCCCTTAACAATGTGAAAGCTACTTTTAATTGTACAAAAATAATACTGCGAGGTGATATTTAATTTGATATAAGAAAAATTAAAAAGTAAAATGTGAACATATGAAGACACAAAGGAAGATAAAATAATGTATCTTTAAGGATGGGTAAGATCCCACAAAGGTCTGAGTGGCATAAATGGTTCATACATGAATTCTAATCTTAACAGGAGCCCCGAGAGCTGGTGGTTATGTATGGGTCTGCTAGCTGCCAGGCCAGCAGTCAACACTGCCAGTTAATAAGAGGGGGAACGATGAGGCTTTCTAGTGCTGTGAAGTGATCCAGTCTCTGTAACTCATAGGAACAGTTGTATACGGTTGCTATGTGTCAGAATCCACTCAATAGTAGTGTGTGTGTGTGTGTGTGTGTGTGTGTCCTAACCTAAAGGTTGGTGATTCACATTCACCCACTGACACCATAGACGATAGTCCAGGTGGTTGGCTTTCATAAAAGTTACAACCAAAGACCTCATTGCCCAGTTCTAGTCCATAACAATGGTGTAATCACGAGTCAGATAGATTCAACAAATAACGGGTTTTTGTTTGTTTGTTTCTCTTGTTTTAAGATTCATGTATAATTAGTAAAGGGAAATGGGAACAAGAAAAACTTTTTCAAAATAGAGAAAAGTTTGATCAGTGCAGGAAAGCAATGAAGAGCACATGGTCAACTTAGATTGGAGAAAAGGGACTGTGTAAATAAAAAAAAAAGGGGAAATGTTGGAGAATACTTGTCTATTCAGATCACAGGGCCCTTGAGAGCTAGGGTGAGGATCAGATTTTATTCCAGAAATACTGACTATTTTTGGTCTAATGAATGACAAGTTCAGACGTGAAATAAGAGGTCTCACAACAGTCAATAGGAATAGAGAGGTAAAATACTAAAATGAAGGACATTATTTTGGAGTTGATTGCAATACTTTAGGCAAAAGGGACAGAGTCCCTATGGAGGACGGTAGCATGAATGAAGAGAAGGAAATGGCCAACAGTTTTCTCTCTTCTTCAGAGGGATACACTTCTGTGTGGATGTGGATGTTGAGCGGGAGAGAGGGTGGCTAAGTAAAGAGTGGAATGAGAAAAAAATGCAAATAAGAACAACCAAATGTCCAAGGATCTAAATCATACAGATAAGAGCTGCAGCATGAGACCTTTCACTGGCTCTGAGGCCTGATTTGCACCCCCCCCCCATTTAGCCAAGCTACTGGAATATTAATTTTTGAGGTCCATTTTAGCTCTTTTAACAGGAAGCATCTGTGTGTAGAACCCATGTCTAAGCCTCATTTCTATTGCCATAACTTTTACTCAGTAGAACACAAAATAATTTTTAAATGCCATTTATGAAATCACATATTTGAAATTACCAGGTAAGCTACATGACAGTGACTGTGGACCTCTGTGCATACAATCCCAAATCTGCTTTCTTCTCTTTCTTTTCTTCCCCTTAATGTATAATAACTGATGACCAATTAGCCTGTAAATGTTAACCATGTAAATGTTAGTGCAGTTCCTTTAGTAAAGCACCTAATTTACTAAGTTGAGTTTGTTACAGGCATGTTGAAAAAAAGCCCCATGATAACTGCAACATATCAAAATGACCCAACAGTTGACTGTGGCTGTGCAAACTTGTCCTCTATTAGTATATGCATATAGGATTCAAGGAAGCCCTGGTAGCGTAGTGGCTACACATTGGGCTACACTTGGCAAGGCCAGCAGTCAAGTCACTGGCCACTCCATGAGAGAAAAATGGGGCTTTCCACTTCCTTTACACTTAGTCTCCCACACTCACAGAGACAGCCTACACTGTCCTCAATGGTTGCTGTAAGTAGGCATCATCTCCACAGCAGTGAGAAATAGTTCATCTTAAGGAACAAAGTTTGAATTGGTTTCATGATTCATCACCTCACACTAGTTTGAACCATAGCTCTTAAGTGGGTCATAGTCTAATGAATAATACTGAAATAGGAAGAGGACATTTTCCTAACATTCCATAGCTAGTGGTAGCTGCTGAGAACTCTGAAACAGGAAGGTAAAAAGTGCCTTGTAGAATGCTAATTAGTCCAGTCAGAAGCAGAGAATGATGAAAACACTTTTTTTTCCCCCATAGACTTCAGTTCTTGGGCTAGGAATTTGGGAAACCGCACTGTCAGTCCATGTTTGAGTGGAGGACAGGGGAAAGCAGACATTTCAACACTCAGGTCATCAGCTGGGAAGAGACCCTCTATTCCAAAGAAGTTATATCGAAAGCTGGCAAACACTATGACGTTGACAGTTCATTCAAAATGGGAATCTGGGGAAGCAGAAGCAGTTTTAACAACAGGCACTGTACGCTCCCTTGTACAGAAATAAGCAAAGTCTAGGAGACACAACTGAAATCCACAGTTAGTAGGCCTACACATCTGGCTGGACTAAGAGAGACTTTTAACAATAGGCACTTGCCAGAGACAACCTGGTATGCACAATGCATCCCAAAGTTGCCCACACAGTCCCTGGAACCTGTGGGTAGATTACCTGACACAATAATAATCAGACTGTGCAAAGGGAATGGCAATATAATTGATTTAACAAGATTATTCTTTGTTTTATAAATGAGCCAAATCAAGTTGCATCAGTTCTTATTAGAGAGAAATCTGTCCAGTTGAGAAAAGGAGAACAGGTTGAAGATGAGTTAGATCCTGAGAGGTTTTCCCTGCTGCTGTTAACTTTGTTGATAAAGTGGCAATGAGTGTGGAGCCCTCTTGAAGCTGATATACTACTTGGATAACAATTAACTGGGAAACAGTTCTCCATCCACATAGAACTCAATGTGCCTACAGCCTGAATTTGCTTGGAAGTGGATTCTGCTCCTTGGCGCAGCAAACAGACCTGCCGATAGCATGGTTTGAGCCCCGTGAGAAGCTCGGCAGAGTGCCCAGTGTGGACCATCTGGACTTACTACCTCTAGATTGTGAAATAATAAATCTGTGTTGTTTTAAGCCAAGTTTATGGTCACTTGCCATGGCAGCAGCATAAACTGATCTGCACATCACAAACCAAAATCAAGCCACTGAGTTGATTCTGACTTCTAATGAGCCCGGGAGTGGGGTGGGGAAGTGGTGGTGGGGGTGTTGTACGGCCTCCCTGAGTTTCCAGAGCTCTTAATTTTTATGAGAGCACAAAGCTTCATCTTTTCTCTCTCAGAAGAATTGGCGGTTTCAAACTGCTGACCTTGTGGTTAGTATTCTAGCTCATAACTCACTGTGCCACCTTAAACCCATTCCCTTCCATCAAATAGATGCTGCTACATAGCCATCCTACAGGACAGACAGGAGAGCACAGTACTTACTGCCCCTGTGTGTTTTCAAGCCTGTAATTTTTATGAGCATAGAAGGCCCCTCTTCTTCCCTCATGTATGGAGCATACAGTGCTTCTTGTCAAAACTGCTTCAGTAGTCATAAAGATAGCTGGATGGACCTGGAATTATGGATGCACTTTTTTCCTCTTTCTTTTTTTTATTTCTCCCCTTCAAACTTTTGTTTTCCTTTTGTTTCATCTTCATTTTTGTTTTGTCTGCCTAAATAAGATAGGTATGAGAAGCAAGACAGAGGAGAAAGCAATGAGACTAATGGGGTGTGGGGGAGCAGTGGGAAAACAATGCCATGGACAGGTGAACACTAGGGAATTAGACAGTGCTGGGAATCTGGTGGTGTTGGAGTAACAGCAATTTAGCTGAGAGGAATTTTTGAGAGGCAAATCAAGGGAAGCATGATAGTGGGGGAAGAGGAAGATAAGAGGAAAAAGGGGAAATATGTAGAAAGCAAAATCATTGCTATAGGTAGAAACATTGTTGTATGTATATGTAAGTATATCAATTCATAAAATATAGGTATGGATCTATGTGCATATATTTATATGGCACTATATTGAGGAAGTGGACTGACTTTGGGCCTCTGCTCAAGTCCTCCCTCAGCATAAGAAGACTTGGTGCTATTAACCTGCATTTCTCTGATGCTCACCCTCGTGACACAAACCCTGAAGACAAAATGTGTGCATAAGCAAATGTAGTGAGGAAAGCTGATGGTTCCTGACTGTTAAAAGACATAGCATCTGGGGCCTTAAAGGCTTGAAATTGGACAAGCAGCCATCTAGCGGGAAAGCAACAAGCCCACATGGAAGAAGCATGCCGACCTATGTGATCATGAGGTATTGATTGGATCAGGTAACGGGCATCAAAAGACCCAAAATAAATAATCCTATTGTTGAGAATGAAGGAGGTCAGAATGGAGGCCCAAAGCCCCTGTAGACAATTGGACATCCTCTCACAGAAGGGTCATAAGGAATGGATGAATCGGTCAGGGTGCAGTATAGCACCGATGAAACACACAATATTCCCCTGGTTCCTTCAGGCTTCCTCACCCTCAGTATCATGACTCCAGCTCTACCTTACAAACTTGTCTGTAATGGGAGCATGTATACTGGTACAGATAAGAGCTCTCAACACATGAATCCAGGACATATAAACCCCTTAAAACCAGTAATGGGAGTAGCAATATCATGATGATAGTGGGGAGAAGGAGGAGTAAGGGGGAACCAGTTGAAATGATAGACATATAAACGCTCCCCCCCCCCCGCCCAAGGGGGATGAGCCACAAAAACATGGGCAAAGAAAGACAGTGGATGGTGTAAGATATGAAAATAATAATAATCTATCAAGGGCTCATGAGGGTGGGATGGTGGGTAAGGAAGGAAAGGAAAAAGAGGAACTGATACCAATGACTAGAATAAAAAGGAAAGGATGATGGAAACATATGTACAGATGTATTTGATACAATTGATGCATGGATTGTTACAAGAGCTGTAAGAGGCCCAAATAAAATGATTTTTTAAAAAGCTGCTTATTTCCCCAAATCCCCATTTTGACTGAATGCTCAACTTAATTTGTTTACCAGCTTTCTATATAAATTCACTATGTCACCAGGGTTCCTTAACCATCACAAGACACCTATAACTATTAATAGACTTGAATGACTTAGAAAGCACTTTGAGAATTAAACTTGCAAGATAGTGCCGAATTCATCAAATCAAAAGGGCAAAAATACCATTTCATATTTCACTGTGCATTTTTTATCTAGTCAGCTTTTCCTGTTGAGTGGATTATGACTGTGTTAGTCTGGGTACACTAGAGAAACAAATTCATAAACATGCATATAAGGGAGAGCTTTGTGTAAAAAAGTGAACATAGAGAAAAACACCCCAGTCCCAGTACAAAGTCATAAGTCTGATATTAGCTCATATGCCCGATACCAGTCTATAGTCTTCTTCAGACTCATGAAACACATGCAATTATGTTGAGTGTAAGATGATCACAAGGCAGATGGACTAGATGCCATTGCATCTAGTGGCATTGTAAGCATCTCAGTGCTGGAAGG
The DNA here is from genome assembly GCA_004026705.1 of Nesogale talazaci. NCBI lineage: Eukaryota > Metazoa > Chordata > Mammalia > Afrosoricida > Tenrecidae > Nesogale > Nesogale talazaci. The sequence goes on from PVJH01002943.1 coordinate 40,346, forward strand.
AGTCCGGTGGCTCCTCTGGACTTAGAGGTCTGGTTCCATCAGGGTAGGCCCATGTGACACAGGAAGTCAGCTTTATGTCTTAACAGTAGAGCGCCTCCAAGGAATGAACTGAAAGAGACTGTCTCCAACTCCAAGAAGGAATTGCCACATTCCCAGAATTCTCAGGAGACTGTCACACCCACACAGAGATCTCATTGGCTGCCTCCCAATTGACAAGCTAGACGCCACCTCTACACTCTTAATCCTCAAATTGACACCAGATTAGGTGACTGCAACAGTGACTCATGTACAGTAGTGCAGGTAGGACAGAATGGAACTGCTTCATTGGATTTCCAAAGCTGTAATCTTCACGGAAGTCGCCTGCCTTGTCTCGCTCCTGCCGAACAGCCGGTGAGTTCACAATGCTATTTGCTTGGCAATGTAATCAACGCTCTACTTGGGCTCCTTGCCCAAGCTCTTGGGCTTTGCATTTCAGGATAGAAAAGGTCATTTCTTGAACCTTTAAGTTTAGTAAAATAACACATAATGTGTGATTTGGGATAATTTTTTATGTCTCATTTTCTTTTTGAGATAAAGTGTTGTATGTCTCTTTTAAAAATTACTCCACTGTATTTTTATATAATATTATTCTAGACAAATAATTGTCCATTTAAGTACAGGTATTTGAATTGCTACTTTCCTTTTCATTATAGTCAATTTTACTTGTTTGAGGACTCTAGAGAAAAAGTATTAAAACAAATGTGCTTGTGATGAATTAAATAACCTATTCTAAACAGTGATTAAATATAAAGTTAGAAATAACAATAATTTCAGTTTCAGTAGAGAAGCATTCTTGGTGTTTATTTTGTTCCTTGAAACATGTCAAACCATCCTAGCATACCAACATACTTGGTAATAACTAGAGTAATCATCGAGATAGTCAATACAGACCATTTATAATAAGTTGCACTTGTAAGCATGCATTTAAAAAGTAGATAAAATTTTGAAACTTTAAAAACTATAATTGTAATCTTGGCTATTGGACAGGTTGCTCTTTAGAAACAATTTTGGGACTAATTCAAAAGAAAAGGTACCAAGTAAATGTCCACATTTCCCCTTCCTACATAAGGAAAAAAATTCAATTTTGCAAAGTTGATTTTGCTTTGAAGTTTTTGGTATTCTCTCTGGGGTGTTCTAGAAATAACATTAGAGTGAGATTTTAAATTATATCCTGCCTAAAACACCCTTAATCTAGGATACACTACTTATTATGGTCTTGAGAAATTGCTTAAATGCATTCTATTCTGTAAAATGAGCATCATCAATTTAGTTCAATCCCCCTATTTCATTGTTTGTTTGTTTTGGTGTGTCGGTGTGAGTGTTAAATGAAAAGAGATTTTATTAGTACGTGCTTACCAAAAGATCCTACAATGCAATACACTGCCAATAAATGCTAACCATTTTTAGTAAAAATGGCAATCGATGAGGGGGGAAAAGGAAGCAGGATGGTTAGGAATTAAGTCAAAGAAGGTGTTGGAATATCCTGCAGGTGACTGGAGTAGAACATGTGGAATGACTCCATTCAATGAGATTAAAGGGGAATTGCTAACCTCTGGATGCTGTTCTTCAAGGATGATACAGAGACATGGATGGTGATGCTTACAAATCTTCCTCCAGTCTCTCTGTCATAGCTGCAGAGTTCTTTGTGATTTTCCTTAAAGAGTAATGTGTCTGGGTCAGGCTCGGGCAAAGCCTGGACCAGGCAGCTTCTCCTTCCTACCCTCCATTCCTGTCTCTCCGGGACCAGGCACCCCCTATTCCAGCCTCTTAAGAAGACAGATTATCTGCTAAGCTTCAAAGCACCTGAACTTCAAAGCTCCTCTCTTCATTATTTCCCAGAACTTACCTCACCCAGCAGAACATACTCCCTAATATTATTTTCCAGGGACAAGATGACCCCCACCTGGCCAGAACACAGTCTTCCTCTCCCTAGCACTGTTTCCTGACCCACACTTTAGGTTGTGGGACTGACCTGGAAGCTCAGGATGCTTGTCTGGACCCTGCCTCGATTTACCTCTCAGTGTGCACATGAACAATCTAAGGAGGTCTCAGATTGATCTAAATATTCAGACTCACAATATTACCATAGTCCACACTTGGCATTAGTACCCAGAAGGATATAGGAGAGAATCAAGACGGGTGTAGTGCAATGTCAAGTGTTCTTCCATGAAAATTCTTATAAATAACGCAGTACTTCAGGTCTAAGATGATGGTTATGCCCACTACAGAAATTTCGTGAGTGTAAAAGTGGGAGTCCTGTAGCATAGTACATTAACTTTGATCTGCAAACCACAAGCAGTTAGTCAAAAGCAGTTCAAACCCACCTGTCATCAGTTGTAGCTCTGTGAAATTCTCTCCTCCAGTATTGGAAAGCAGACCAAGAGAGTGCTTCTCCTTTGCTTTACAGGATCACTATGATTTAGAATTGACCAGTTGGCAGAGAGTGTGTTTTCTGTTTTTGTTTAAAAAACAAACCCAAACCCTCACAATCTAGTGAATATCTCTTATAACACCTCCCCAAATATACCTTCTAAACTTCTCACTTGGGAAATTTCATCAAGTAAACCCACAATTAACACTACTCTATGGTGTTTAGAATGTTCATTCATAGAACACATGGGTCAAAATACTGCTGGCACGTGTCATCCTTATCAAGTTACCAGGGCAATTCAACTCTCAAAGCCATTGAGATGATTGAAGCTCATAGCAATCAAAGGATAAATTTTCATGCAATCTTAAGAGAGAGCTTGTTAACTCTTCAAAATCAATGAGTTTATGGATAAATCATAATGGGTTTGGCTCTGAAAATGAAAAAGAAAGTTCCTTCAAGTTGATTCCAACATATATGTCATCTTTACGGTTTTTCTGGGGGTGACCGTTCAGAAGCAGGTGGGCAGGGGTTTCTTCCAAGGCCTTTCAGAGGGGATTCTAACTGTAAAGTCTGTTAGCTAGCACTGGATCTTTTGCACTCTTGGGGACATAAAATTGTAGCTATTCTTATTGTTAAGTCTCTCAAAGGTGCTCTGCTGAACCTTCTCTTTTCTATTTGATGGATGATCTCCAATAATAGAATCATAGAACCCTTAAATTTCCATCTCATTGAGCTATTAAAAGAGTCATTTAATATTCTCAGAATCTTATAAGCATCTCACAATTGTTTTCTCCATTCCGGCACTGTCCTTCTGTCCTCTGTAACATGAATGAGTGAGATTTTTTCCTGTTCTCATGGGCTTCTCTCTTTATGTATCCCTCAAGTGTGGATATAGGGAGAGCAGATGGAGTAGAGAGGGCTTCTCAATAGACTGCTGTAGATGAAGTAACAGTCCTCTTTTTGAAGGGTCACATTGCTAACTTGGCTCATTAGGCATACATTGATGAAGATGGATGGTGTGTTACCCAGTGTTAACACCCAGAGGGGCTTAGTTGTTTGTACTCCTCTAGGCATTAGTGGTTCTTAGATTTGGCCACATCTGATGAACTCCCCCTTTCATCTGATAGATAGAGGTAGCCCTCATCTCATCCATCATCCATAATCAACTTGAGGTCTAGGTAAGTTCAAAATCCATCTTAACCTTCTGATAACTGAGGACTAGAGGGTGTTTGGGAGAAAGAGGAGCGTGGACTGGGATTCATGTCTACTGAACAGAACCCAGCATGACATATCTCCTCAGGGTTTTCCTCAGCGTTATTAGTACATCAATCTCGATAGGAAAGTATATGTCTAACTAGGGTAGAATTAGCAAGTTCCTCTTTTAGGAAGAAGCACACATAACTTCAGTGGGTTATGCTTTTGGAACTTTCATTTCTTAAGTTTGGGGAATAAGATAGTCAATATCCTACCTATTCCAAACTCTACTGTCCTAAAAAGGTGATGCATCTTCACTGTCAAAGTCATCTCATTACTTTGGTTTTGTGGGGAGCGAAGATTGGGGATAATGATTGAGGGAGAAGAAAACTTACTTAGTACTATTAAGTCAACTTCCCCCATTCATCAAAAGGGTGGTGGCTAACCACAAAACTGGCGACTCCAGGAAAGAAAAATATAGGTCAACTTGAGTACCCTTTTCTCTGCATTAAAAATGAACTATTTCAAGTAAAATATTAAAAATTGTGTTGAAAAGATATAGAAATTTTTACTTCTATGATTATTTGTTGTTTTTTTTTTTGGGGGGGGGCATCACTGCTCTCCGGTGGTGGGAGTAGGAGGCCTAGCTCCACTGCTGGAATTGAACCTCCGTCCCAGGATTATTTGTTTTTATCAAGTATTCCTAAGTCCACAATTAGAGACATTCATCGAAAGATTGTGGGTAAGAAAGGAAGCTTTGCAATATCCTCTGTCTTAGGAAAATATAACTTAAACTCTTCAAAACTCATTGTAGTTCATTAGACTCATGAAGGTTGGTGCACAGGTAAAATCTGCACATTACTCAATTTTACTACACCTTTTTATTTATAAAACAAACTTATATTAAAAGTACTCAGTTTTCAGTTTCAGTCATTGGTTTATTTTTTAAATCTCCATCTTATTCCTTTTCATTATATTTATAGGGTTTATAATTTATAATTGAGGAATTTGAATTTAATAAGCTATAATTCTGTATTTAAGAACCACCTCTTGCATCATTCCCATTTGAATAATCAATCACAGCCTTTTGAAATAAATTATCAAGACTTCTCTTAGTCTTTCCTTCTATCAAAACAAGTTTGAAAACATTAATTTTTCTTTGCTTATCCTTTTAGTAAACTGCATCTTTTTTTTTCCTTCTGAGTTTCATTGGTCACAGTGACATTGAAAAAGTCCACAAGGTTGATGGGGGTGCCAAGGGACTATACACATATAAAGGAAGTCTGCAGAGCTGTTTATGAAAAATTTAATGTTTTCTATTTCAAGGAGCAAGTCAACAAGACTCTGTTACTGTGACAGAGAATCATTTTGAGGAAAGTGTTTTCAAATGATTTCCATATCATTTTGGCCAGTTACTGCTTCACCACATTAATAACCACATCCCTGGCTCAGCTCTTCCTCTTTAATAGTTTTCTAATGAACCCACCGCATAGCTGTACACATAAAATTTGGGGAATTAATTACATGAAAAACAATCAATCAAGGTGATTTTAGATGCCACCATCGTGCTATGTCATGTAGGCAGCTCTGTTTTCAGAAGAGGATCAGCTTATAGAAGTGAATGCAGCTGCTACTCTTCCAAGGTCTGTCAGGGCTTTCTTGCTGTGATGACATTCTCTGGATTTCTTGTTTTACTTTTCTTCAGTGTCAACCTGAAAATACATATGAGCATACATATGAGAGTTGGTTCCACAAACGGCCCTTAGCCTCATTTTTGGCTGCTAATATTGAACTTCAACATGGTGTTTTCCTATAGATATAGTCAATTTGATCCCTGTGTATTCCTTCTGATGAGGTTCCTATGTATCATCACCATTTATGTTGCTGAAGATGGTATTTGAAATGAGGAAATTTTGGTCTTGCAAAATTCTGCCGCTCAATCTCCACTTTCCATTTTCATTTTTATCATCATAGCTTCCCCCCACCCCAACGACTGCCCCTTCCTCTTTGGTTCCATATTTTTTATTCCAATTGCAAGTAATTATCAATGCATCTTGATTTCATGCTTTTTCATTGGTAAAACAAACATATTAAAAATATTCAGCTTTCAGTTTGGGTCATTGGCTTATTTTTTTAATCTCCGCCTTATTCCTTTTCATTATACTTCTAGGGCTTATAATTGAGGATGTTGGTAGAATCTCTTTAACAGCAACCTTCATGGTTGATTCAGAAAGCTCATAATTTTATCAACTGGACTTTTTGTAGGTGTGTGTAGATATTATCCTATCACAGATAGCATTGAAATTCTTTTTATTTTAGTATTCATTTAGATACTGAACAAGCTGCTATGTCTCTTGAACATGTCATTCCCAGCATAATAATCTATATGATTGATTCAAAATGGTCAATATCATCCCATTTCAGTTCACTGATGCCTAGAACATCATTCTTTATGCATTCCATTTCATTTTTGACAGTTTCCATTTTTCTTAGATTCATACTTGATGCCTTCTACATCCTAATTAGTGATAGATGTTTGCAATTATTTCTTCTTATTTTGTGCCATGCCCCATCAGAAAATACAAATCTGAAAATGTTTTACTTAATCCACATCATTATGATAAATTCCACTTTGAGAAGGTGTTTTTTCCTCGGTGCCTTTCAACCTAAGTGGCACATCTGGCACTAAATCTGACAATATTTGATGCAATTCCTAGGCTTTTCAGTGGCTAATCCCTCAAAACCAGAGAATCTATTCATTCTTCCCAATTCTTAGTCTGGAAGTTCTACCAAACCTGTTCACCATGCTGCTATTTGAAATGCTGGCAATATATATTCTAGCAATATACAAGCCATCACAGTCCAACAAACTGACAGAAAAGGGATAGTCTATATAGATTACACCCATGAAAATGCTGTGGAGCAGTTCTATACAACATGGATTTCCATGAGTTAAATTGACTCAAGGTACAGGATTACAACCCCACTCTCACATAGAGATGGCTTAGATGGCTCTTGGCTCCTGGTCATGGAATATAGCCTTGAAGAAATCATATAACTTTTCTCTCTCTCTCTCTCTCTCTCTGTCTTTACACTCCTGCCATTTTAGTCATCAGTCTGGTTTCATCATGGAACATTCAGCCTCTTTTGGCTTTGAGGGGGAAAATATTTTGTACATCGCAAATATATTTTGCATTGTGGGCAGCCATGGATATAGCCACATTAGATTTTCCAGATAATAAGTTTAAGCCTTTATCAGCTAATATACAATCAACCTGATACACTTGGTTTTAAAAATAACTTGTTTCTGAATATATGTTTTCTCTTTTTCAATAGCATAGATTTCACTTGAAATCACAATGACTTTATCCTAAGGAAAGATTAGGTATCTTCGGTAACCCATAAACCTAGAATATCTATGCTCTCATAATTTTTTTATCATGTGTACCTTTGATTCTCTGACTGGAATTCTATAAATTTAAAGATAAGATGCATGATTTTCCCTCACTTTCCCATAACCATACAGGAGACAGCACTGAAGACACAGTGTGGGAAATGTGCTTGATCTGACCCCACCATGCCCAGGCAAAACTCTAAGGGCATGCAACAGAATAATGAGGGGAGCAACTAGACGGTGGGACCACAGTGTGGCATTCAGTCAGACTTGACCAGAAATGCTCCTAAAGGTCAAAAAACAGACCTTGAACTAGTAGTTATGAGCTTTTCTTTTCTTTTCTTTTTTGGTCATTGAATTTTTTTGGTTATTGTTTTTTTTTCTGTTGCTGCTTTGTTTTGCTCTGTCTTGTTTTTGTGAATATTATTATTATCTCTACAGGCCTTTCTAGATAAGATAGGCTGGATAAGCAATCTGGAGAAGAAAACAACAAGAAAGATGGTGGGCATGGAAGAGGGGAGACAGGGTGGGAAGTCGGTGTTAACAGACCCAGGGACAAGGGAACAGCAAGTGATCCAAAATTGGTGGTGAGGAGGTTGCAATAGGGCTGGTAGGGCATGATAAAAGGCAATGTAACTAAGAGGAAGAACTGAAACCCAAATGAAGGTTGAACATGAGCGGGGGACAAGAGGAAAGTAAAAGGAAATAGAGGAAAGAACTAGAAGGGAAAGGGATTTATAGAGGTCTACATATTGGCATGTACATATGTAAATATATTTATGATGATGCGGAAATAGATCTATGTGCATATATTTATAGGTTTAGTATTAAGATATCAGATGGATAATCGGTCTCCACTTAAGTATTTCCTCAGTGGAGGAACACTTTGTTCTATTAAACTGACATTCCATGATACTAACCTTTCTGACATGATCACTGAAGACAAAGTGGGTATATAAACAAATGTGGTGAAGAAAGCTAATGGTGCCCAATTATCAAAAGATATAGTGTCTGGAGTCCTAAAGGCTTGAGGGTAAACTAGCAGTCATCCAGCTGAGAAGCAGCAAAGCCCACATGGAAGAAGTACACCAGTCTGTGTGATCACAAGGTGTCAGTGGGATTGGGTATCAGGCATCAAAGAACAAGAAACCATATCATTGTGAATGAGAGGGAATGGGGAGTGGCCACAAAGCCTATTTGTAGTCTACTGGACATTCATTTACAGAAGGGTTTCAGGGAGGAGATGAGCCAGTCAGGGTGCAGAGTAGCAACAATGAAACATAAAACTTTCTTCTAGTTCTTAAATGCTTCCTCACCTCCCCCCCACTATCACTACCCCAATTCTACCTCACAAATCCCGCTAGACCAGAGGATGTACACAGGTACAGATAAGAACAGGAAACACAGGGAATCCAGGACAGATTAAGCCCTCAGACCAGTGGTGAGAATGGCAATACTGGGAGACTGGAGGGAAAGTGGATAAGAAATGGGGAACCAATTACAAGGATCTACATATAGCCTCCTCCCTGACAAATGGACAACAGAAAAGTGGATGAATCAAGGCATCAGACAGTGTAAAACTTGACATAATAATAATAATTTTTAAATTGTCAAAGGTTCATGAATGAGGGGGACAGAGAAGGAGGGGAAAATGAGGGGCTGATACCAAGGACTCAAGTAGAAAGCAAATGTTTTGAGAATGATGATGGAAACAAATGTACAAATGTGTTGGGCACATGGATGGATGGATGGATTATGATAGGAGTTGTAGGAGGCCCCAATAAAATGATTAAAAAAAGATTTAAAGATTTAACCACTGTGACAGATGACCTCCCCAGTATAGAGATTTACTAAGTACCAGTTGTACCTAAACATTGCCTATGAAAAATTACTGAAGTCTTAATTTGCTCAGATCATACCAAAGCAGTTCACCGATATGTCTATATAGCTATAATATTAAGAAAAAGAATGAATGAAAAGAATGAAAAAGAAAACTCAGAGCAAACAAGAGGGCCCTTGGCCTTGCTATATATACTGTCAAACCTCATTTATTCCTTATTATTCATGAATTCTGCATTTACAAGTTCACCCACCTGCAAAATATATTCGTATCCCCCAAGTCAATACTCATGGTGCTGTGAGGTTGATCTACAGATATAGGCAAAGCAACAAGAAATTTGAGTGGAAGGATACATTAAGTCCCTAACCAAGGTCAGGCAGGGCCACACTCTTTCTTCCTGTTTCAATTCTCACACTATAAACCAGTGTCCTCACGTAAATCTCTTCAGTGCCAGAGACGTCATGTGGGGGTTTAATGTTTGCCTTTCGGTGGGTTTTTGTTGTTGTTGTTGATTGAAGTTATCCTCATGCATAATACTGAAGTGCTTTCTAGTGTTGCTAAGCTGATCAAGGCTGTGCTGTGCCTTATGCAAAAACTACATGTTTTGGATAAGCTTCATTCAGGCATGAGCTATAGTGCCATTCACTGTGAGTTCAATGTGAATTAAAAAACAATATAAAGTACATAAGGTGTCTATAAGTAGAAAAACACAGAAGATAGGCTATATATAAATTAGTTGATGAAAATGTTGAGACAGAGGATTTCAGGAAACTAACTCGGTGTTGTCCCTGGATACAATGGTCCAGTGTTCACGAATGCAGCATTCATGGCAAGTTTAAAAAAAACATAACAATAACAAGTAGCAGAAATCCACTGTATCACTCTGTTTCCCTCCATGCTCACATCCACCCATCCCTCCGTGTCCTTTGAATAAGCTGACTGTGTGGGGATGCCCATCTCACAGACTCCTGCAGGGGAGCTGGATGCCAAGTGGACACTTCCTGACTCCGCACATTTGCCAGCAGCTACAATGTCAGGAGCAGAGAGTAACGAGGCTGACACTTGTCCCTGAAAGAAGTAAGACATGTCATCCTCCCTCTGTGAATAGACATAGTTGTTCTCACTGTCTCCTTTGAAAGCCTCATTCTCTAAAATATGCTCTTCTATGCCAAGGCAGATGTAACATCTGGGATGTCTTCCAAATGCATCATTGAAAAGCATGAGGTACTCAGCTCACTGCCTTCGTGGTAGTTTATGTCTTCCCCTGCTTTACTGGCAGCACTAAAGTTGTAGACTCTATTCCAGAGTCTGGGTAGGTGGGAGATGGAAGAAAAAAAAAATGAAGGAGGCTTTCCCAGACATTGCCGCACTTCACAGAATCCGTGAGTTTTCTTCTGACAGCCGAACATTTTCCACATGATTGAAATGCTTCACTGATGAAGCAGCCGCTTGAATTGATCTGAATAAGCTACCAGCTGGGAAAGGTGTTAACATCACGAACTTCATAGCACAGCATCTCCAAGGGAATGATGGGAGTAGAACTGCTGCTGTTATTGCTTCCGGCACAGGTGGATCGAGGCGCCTGGTTTGTTAACTGCTTTGCCCATTCCTCTTGTGTTCTTTCATGTTACTTTCAATCTGGAATAGAAGTCCTGAGATGCATTACAAAATGACGATTTGCTCTCCTTGTCTAACATGGGGACCTTGTTATGGCTTGCCATAAAATGAGTTCTGACTCATGGCAATCTCGTACGTGCTGGGTGGAACTAGTCCATAGGGATTTTCAAACGGTAACTTTTCAGAAGCACACTGCCAAGTCTGTCTTTTAAAGTATCCCAGAGGGTTTGAACTGTCCACCTTTTGGTTAGTAGTCCAATGCTTAACTCTTTGAGCAACTCTTATGACAAAAAAATATCAAGCTCAAGGCCCTTGTCATTAACACAAGTTCAGATGGTCTAATTTGCAGATGCTTTATAATATTTCCACATATATTACAATTCTCCAAGTTTCATGTACAAAGTTGAATGCTCATAAAGCATCCAAAATTTCATAAGAGGTGCTCAAAGCTGAGTCGAAATCTGGCCTTGTTTACCTCATGTGGCAGTCATGTGCTTATGTTAATTTTATGATTGAAATGTAGGGGTGGAGTCTAGCCTGTTAATCTGGAGATAGCCATTGAGTAGCCAGTGAGGCCTCTATGTGGACATGGCTTTCTCCTGAGACTTCTGGGAAATCTCGCGATATTTCCCTCGTGAAGATGAGAAGCTATTTTCCCCAGTTGTTGGGAGTTAGTCTCAGAGACAATGAATCATGGACAAGACAAGATGTCAGGGTTGGAGAAGCTGGAGGAGCCGGCGGAGAGACCACAGGCTTTGCCCTGATGGAGCCAGACTTCTGAAGCTGAGGTGCAAGCTGTTGATGGACCCTGAGCCCTGGAAGCGAGGAGCCATGTGGAGATCATTCCTAGCATCGGGATTCTGCACCCACTGACCTGTTACTTCGTGAGTCAGAAGGAGACTTTATAGACTGATTTTGGGCATATAGGTTAATGTCGGACTTATGACTTTGAACTGGACTGGGCTCAATGTCCTGTTCCTCTTGTATATAAACCTTTTCCTTATATCTATATGCATGTCTATGAAATTTGTTCCTCTAGCGTACCCAGACTAACACACCTCATATTACCTATCACCTCATCCTCTGTAGAAGTGCTTTCTGCTTAGTCATTCCTGTCATTGTGGAGAAGCAGGTAGAAATAAAGCCAGGAGTATCTGAAATAGCTCCATTCCGGAAGGGAATCAAGAATAAGAATGACACATGCACATCCCACTATTTCCCATCCTCATGAAGCAGCTCTAAATGCATTGCTTAGCTAACAAAGAGAGCAGAGCAGGCTGGGATGGAGTATACGGATGGACTGCTTCTCGTTAGTTCTTCTGATTTAAAGAGATGAGTTGGAGGACTTTTGAATGTATGCAGGGAGATATGCCATTGTGCCAAAAATTCAGAACTTTTCATCTTTAAGCACCAGTATTTTTTCTTTGTCATTGAGTTAGTTTCCCTCTTACGCAGAGTAAAATGAACCATTGCTTGGTCCTGTGCCACCTGCATGATCACTGAGTGTTCAGGTTCATTGCTTTGACTAGAATGCCAATTGATCTCCAAGAGAGTTTTGCTTGTCTTCTATGACCCTATACTTTAGTTTGATAGGTAAGTTTATGGTGCCAACCTGGGCAATAAAAACTGTTTAAACGGAGGGCAAAGAGATAAATGGCTCAGCAAACCTCACCTCTCTCTCTCTCTCTCTCTCTCTCTCTCTCGCTCGCTCTCGCTCTCGCTCTCTCGCTCTCTCGATCTCTCACTCTCTCACTCTCTGGTGATCAGACCAGTATGCGATTGCTAGTTCTCTGCCTCAATTCATGAACTACACTACCTATGGGATTGTCAACCTACAAATCATGTTGCTAGAGCATGATGTTCCTTCAAGACTTGCTTCACCACGCTGCTTAGCTTGGGACCTTATCATCTCGCTGACTGTTGGTGATCCAACCTGCAGTTTGCTGCCTTTGGTCAGACTGCCTGCATTGCTCTACAGCACACTTAGCTGTCTGCTTTTTTGACCTTGGACCCAGTAGCTCTTGTGAGTTGAAGGACTTCCTGAATGTTAACTGTTCCATGAAAGTTAACTGAACTGAGCCCTCTTTACTACTGTGTGGGATAATTCGCTGTTATATTTCTTCATGCTGCATCTATCTATCTATATGATATCTATATCATCAATATCTACATAATCAGGAGTTTCCTGATTCTTTTCTCTAGAGAACCTTGTGTAAAACATTTATCAATCATGATCTTCTCTTTAATGATCTTGTGCTCAAAGTAAGTGAGTCCAAGTCTCACTATTCTTCCTTCTAAAGAATATTCTGTCTGCATTTCATCTAAGACTGATAATATAAAAAAATAATTGTTTTGGGCCTTTCCAAAATAACCATTTGAAAAAAAAATATTTGATAGACATGAAAACATTAATGTTTAAATTTTAAAATGCTCAGTAAATTCTGGGCTCCAACTTCTAGTCTCTTATCTAAGACTTATATGATAAGAAAGAAACATCTTTGCTTTTCCTTTTGTTTTCCAAGCAGGAGTTCTGTAGGCAGAGCTTGCAGAATGGAGAACAATGAGCTGAACCTCATTATGACTTCTATGTTGCTGCATAACAAGCCATATTAAAGGACCTTGATTAGCTCACAATTCTACAGGTCAGTGACTAGGTCTCTAATACAAGTGAAATTATTTGTGAACAACTTCAGGTCAGCTGCTTGAACATCATCTCTCTCCCTTACTTTTCATATTTAGTCTTTTAGTCCTGACAGTTATATCCTTTGATATATTAACCATATCTGCGCCCTCTGGCTATTAGTTGGATTTTTGCTCCTTAGGTTCTCAAAGTCATGTGGGAAGGACAGAGCAGTATAGTTCACTGGACTTCATTGAAGAGATAATCTTATTGATGTCATTGTAGTATCATGGCCAAATCACATTTAATTAAAAATACTTATTCCTCTTTAATACCATTCGTAATTTGCTTTCAACCTAAGAATTTGTATCTAATTATAAGAGGCAGACTTGTTATGGAAAAACTTGAAAGGGAAATTCTGACAGTGTATTGCAGTCACGAAGTCCACAGTATTTCTCCAGTGTTGCTACAGAGGCCCCATCCGCAGATTTCTCTGCATCTTTCTTCAGATAGGATTGAGTTCTTTCTCCAAGTTTGACCCCAATACATGCAATGAACACTGAAATCGCATGGGTTGTACATCTGTCCTTGAACAAAGTTATTTTTGCTGCCTTCACAAATTAAATGTTTTATGGCACCCCACTCACCAAAAAAATAAAAATATCTATTAGAGTTTGGGGAAAGAAACCAGAACAATGCCTGCAACTCTCCCTAAGCACTCCTCACGAGGCCAGAAGGGTCACTAATAGATTTTAAGACTGACAAATCCACATTAAAGATTGTGAGTCTAGGAGAAATAAGGTCCAATTTGGTCCAAAAGAAAAGAGCAAATATAAGTTATAAAGGTAGACACAATGACTAGGTTATATTTGTCTAATCCTAGGGAAAAGGGAAAATATTGCACTCTTTGCAAGAGATTGGATTCAGAATCCTGACCAGAAAAAAGGAAGTCTCAGAATAGTTTATCCAATTCCAATGAAAACCTCTTTCATGTTTTCAGTTGTAAGATGGGGTCCACTGCCATTGCCTCTCATACCTGGACTGCCCTATGTGAACTCCTGCAGTAGACTAGCTCTCATTCTGACTCCTCTCTTACAGAAGTAACCAGAGTCAACTTCCTAAAACCAAATGCCACCCATCGCTTGAACTTATGGCTCTCCATTACAAAAGAAATACAGAATAAATCCTCAGTTGAATAGCCTGCCCCATAAAACCTACCATAGAGAAGTCCCTGCCCAACTTCTTGGTAGGTCCTCAAGTCTTTTCTTACTCAAATCCCATTCTCAATCAATGTTCATAATGTTCATGATCTTCTTAAAACTTGCCGAATTCTATATCCCTCTGTCCTTGTTAAAGTGCTCTCTCTTTCTAGAACCAGCCTTTCCCTAGTGTCTTCCTCCAGATCCCACCTTTCTGTCTTACTGTGGTACCGTGTGTTGATTGCTATTTTGTTCAAACCTATGTGACCACTATGTCACATACCAGCAGGGCATCCTCCCCGACAGGTTCCTCTTGGACTTCCAGACTCAGAGAGTCAAGAAACAGAAGATCTTAGTGCTTTCCTACTGAAAATTAGCCAATGAAAATCTTATGGGTTACAAAAAAATTTTTATTTGATAGAGTGTTGGAAGATGAATGCTTAGATGGGAAACCACTACCAGCAACAGTGGCTTCACACGTATCAATGATCACGAAGATAACAGAAGCTCAGCAATTCTTTGTCCAGCTATATGACAACCACTGACCACATAAACTAGCCACAATGTCTGCTGAGTGCAAGTCTTTCAATCCTCAAGATACTTATTTTATGTCACCTTCTCCTTTAATAAAGACTTCCCTACTCCGCCTCACCTTAGACAGTTTTTGATTTCTTTCTCTAATTTGCTATCCTATGTTGTACATGTTTGTAATGATTTTCTAATCAAAGTACCTTCTCATTATTTACACATATCTTTCTTAAACTTAATTGTAAATTCTACAGGTAAAACTAAATGTCTTATTTACCTTCAGATCACTAATATCTAACACAGCACTCACCATCTGGCAAATAGCTCAGTGACAATGAGTAAGTAATTGACCAAAGCTTAAGAAAAGTAAGTCCATAAACAGCAGGATGCCAATTAAAAGTATATTGCCATAATCCTCAATAGGAGGGAAGACAATGGTAAGGCGACAGGCAGGAACATGTCTGTGGAGATGAAACAAAGAGCACTGGCCTTCTCTGTAAATGGAATCCACAGTAGTCAGATGGTTGAATTAGGGAGGAGGAATAATTGACAATGGATCCAAAAATTGAGCCTGGAACCAAAAAAGAATGAGTTTAGTAGCAAACATGAGGAAAGCAGAAGGGAAGCTGAAAAAGAAGTTTCAGATAAGAGAATACTGTACTCTCTGTTCACAGTTGTTGGTGTGTGGTTTGTTTCCTCTGAATTTTATTCCATTTTGGAAATAGCGCACCCAGAAACTAGTGACTAACTTAACATGGTCTAAGAATACTTGCTGCACATGCTGCAATTATTTCTCTCTAGACACTGAAGATCACATAATATTTACATTTTTAAAACTGAGTACTTAAGTATTTTTCCCAGCACCTTAACATGTATTGTTTCAAATGAAGAAGTTTATAACGAAGTGAAGAATCTGCATCAATACCCATGTTGATATATGTTTAAGTTGAGTACCTGAATGTTTGAGTATACAAGAAATGGGTTTTTTCAAATTATTTCCTGGTAAGTTTTCACTCAAATTGGATTTTAACCCTTATATGTGTGAGTGTGTATACATATACACACATACATTTATACATACACACATATATATATAAAATCTGGGAATCTGTGTTCTGTCCTGTTCAAATTCTTTTAAATTACTCTCAGATTTTTTTTCCTTTTTAGCTTAAAGGTCACTCGCTGTAATAGAATTAGAAGTAATCTAGATCTGGATTAAAGCTTTTGGTGAATTCTGAGAGGTTTGTTTTCCCCCTTGACTCAGAATTAATGACTTAATGCTCCCATAAGATTTCATATCTACAGGCAACACACACCATCTTGCTGATTTAAAATCCTGTGAGGGATTGGATTAATTCCTCAATCTAATGAGAAGAGAATAATACCAACAATGATTCTAATTATATCTTGGATTTAGGAAACACCCTAATTCCTAGGAGCCAAAGGAAAGTATAAATTGTTACTTTATTTATTCATAAAGACAAGGTGATTTGACAAAGGTTATGCTGTATGTCACGGGGAGATTTGTGGTGCACAATCTGGATTCTGCACCTATATTTAATGATTTTTGCTTTAAATGCCCATATTTCTAAAACAGAGAGGAAAAATTTATAAGGCATAAAATAAAGAATTCCAATTTGACATAAGGAAGACATTTCTGAAGGATACATTCTTAAAGCTTTGGCATGTGAATCATGAAGAACTAAAACTTCTACTAGAAGTGTTTTAAAATAAAGTAGGCTCATATATGTTGGGGATATTTTATTGGGATACTATCTGATTGAAGGAAGTTGCAACAGATTATTTCTCAAAGTTTCTTCCAGTCATATAATTCAATGATTTCTCTGTGTTATGGCCTGTTACATTTTTTCCCTAGTAAAATTCAAAAATCTATATAATAAATTCAAAATGACAACTAAATGTTTCCTATTTACTAGGAAATAAATGGAAGAGACGTGGATTGCATCTCTTCCAGCTTAGCCCTTTTGGTATATGTTCAGGAGCATAGCTGGAGCGACCCTCATCAAACCTGGGTCAGTGCAGGGCAGCTCTCTGCTTAACCCTCTGTCTGGGTTTGATTTGCATCTGCTGTAAGAATCCAGACTCAGGTTCTCATTCCATTTACTCAATGCAACCCCCTGCAGAACCCAACATGATCTACAGAAGTAGCCGTTCCAGCCTCCCAGACCTGCTCTCCTTCTCCTCTATCCTACTGTTTACCCTTCTACAACACTGTCACTGGCCTCCCTGGGGACCCTCTGCCATGGACAAGCCTATTTCAGAGCTTTTGCTAGTCCTGTTTTCTGGGCGTGGAGTGTTCTTCCATGACATATTCTTATAGCTCCCTGGGTCCCCCTTTCAAAGCTCTCTTGGCTACTGTTTTCCCTGGGAGAGATACCTTCATTATATAATTTAAAAGGCACACTTTCCCTACTGCCGCTGGACAGAACATTCCCCCCCTCCCCCGACCCTTTGTGTTAATTGAATCTGCTACTTTCTTATATACAACCTAGAGTTCCTAGGAGTCTGGCTGTAACCAAAATTCTAAAGACTCAATGTAAACCAGAGATACCTTTGAAGAAAGGTCAGGTAATCTACTGAAAAATCCTATGAGCACAGTTCTACTTTAATATCCATTGCCTCACTGTAAATGGAAATTAACTAGGCATCAACCAGAGACTAGTTGTATACAGGCCTATCTCATAGCTCGCATGTTGCAGAATATATACATATATACAAACTGAAGATGCCTCATAGACTTCATGGAACAAATCTATCAGCACCATTTTCCAATAGCATATGCTCTCTTTGTATATCAATGTTACAGTTTTGGTAATTCTCACAATATTTTACACTTAATGTACTATAATGTAAGCATAACTTCTCTATGCACCAGGAAGTTAGAAAACATGCAATTTCCTTTATTGTGACGTAAACTTTATTGTGGTAGTCTGGAACCAAACTTGTAATAGGGATAATAAGGGGTATCGTTATTACATTATTTGTCTATTTATTGTCTTTTTCCTTCCTGTCCTTGAAGCCTATGCTAAGATATATGAACCTTAAAGATAGAGATCTTTGCCTATTTTGTTACAAACACTCATTAAAACACTCAAAATACTTCCTGGCATGCAATATACACTCAGAAAAATGTGATGAACAAATGAATTTATGCTCACTAATTGTGTTAGTCCGGGTAGACTAGAGAAACAAATTCATAGATATGCATATGGATATAAGGGAAAGGTTTATATACAAGAGGAATGGAACATTGAGAAAGCATTCCAACCCAGTCCAGTTTAAAGTCATAAGTCCGATATTAGCCTATTTGTCTGATACTAGTCTATAAAGTCTCCTTATGACTCACAAAGTCACAGGCCAGTGAATGCAGAGTCCTGGCGTTGACAGGGGTCCCATCATGACTCCTCATTTCCAGGGCTCAGGGTCCATCAGCAGTACCATTGGTGATAGAAACATCTCAGCACTGGCAGAGTTCTCTCTGCGACTTTTCCCACTTCAGAAGTCTGGTTCCCTTAAGGTAAGGCCATGTGACTTCTCATCTGGCTCTTCCAGTTCCTTGGACGCTGCCATCTTGTCTTGTCAGTAGAGCAACTTCTAACAACTCGGGAAAATGGTCTCTCATCTCCTCAAGGGAAATACCGAGAGACTTCCCAGAATTCTCAGGAAAAAGCCATGCCCACACAGAAGCCTCATAGGCTACTCATTGGCTATCTCCAGAATGACAGACTAGACTCCACCCACCCCTACAACTCAATCATGGAATTGACATCAAGTACATGACCACCACACTAATCCACAAGCATAATAACTAAAGGTGACAATGAGTAATTTTTACTTCCATCAAAGATATAATCTCTGTGTAAATAAATTCTCTAGAAAAAGAAAAGCATGAGCCCTTGGTATCAGCTCCTCATTTTCTCCCCACATCCCTTTCACCACTTTTCTGTTGTCCATCCCCCAGGGAGCGAGTTATATGTAGATCATTGTGATCAGTTCCTTCTTTCTTTCCCTCATTCCCCTTCATCTATGGTGTCACTACTCACATTTATTGGTCCCGAAGGGTTTATCTGTCCTGGATTCTCTGAGATTTCTTTTAAATCATTTTATTGGGGGCTCACACAACTCTTATCACAATTCATACATATGTCTATTTTATGTCAAGCACATATGTACATTTGTTGCCTTTGTCATTCTGAAATAATTTGCTTTCCAATTAAGCCCTTGGTATCAGCTCCTCTACAATTTTTCCTCTCTCTTCCTGACCTGCTCTCCCTCATGAACCCTTGATAATTTATAAGTTAGTATTATTTTGTTATATCTTACACTGCCTGATGTCTCCCTTCACCCACTTCCGTGTTGTCCATACTCCAGGGAGGAGGTTATATGTAGATCCTTATAATCACTTCCCCCTTTATTCCCCCACTTCTCTCCACCCTCCCGTTATCAACACTCTCACCACTTGTCCTGAAGGGATCACTTATTCTGTATTCCCTGGGTTTCTGGTTCCTATCTGTACCAGGGTACACCCTCTGATCTAGCCGGATTTATAAGGTAGAATTGGGATCATGATAGTCAGGAGGAGGAAGCATTGAAGAACCATAGGAAAGTTGTTTGTTTCTTCAGTGCTACACTGCACCCTGGCTTATCTTCCCCCTCTGACCCTTCTGTAAGGGTATGTCCTGTTACCTACAAATGTGCTTTGAGTCCCCAATCTGTAGTCCCTCATTTACAATGACATAATTTTTAGTTATTTGATGTCTGGCACGTGATCTCTTCTACACCTCATGGTCACATGGGTTGGTGTGCTTCTTTAATGTGGGTTTTGTTGCTTCTGAGCTAGATGGCTGCTTGTTTACCTTCAAGTCTTTACAGCCCCAGACATTATATCTTTTAGCCGGTATAGCCGGTACCATCAGCTTTCTTTACCACATTTGCTTATGCAACATTTATCTTCAGTGATCATATCAGGAAAGTGGGCTCACAAAGATAAGATTTTTTGTTCTTTGATGCCTGATAACTGATCACTTTAACCCATTCATGGTCACACAGACCAGCATGCTTCCTCCACATGGGCTTTGTGGCTTCTCAGCTAGATGACTGCTTATTTATCTTCAAGTCTTTAATAACTCAGATACTATAGCATTTGATAACCAGACACCATCAGCTTTCTTCACCACATTTGCTTATGCACCAGTTTTGTCTTCAGCAATCATGTCAGGAATATCAGCATCATGGAATACCAGTTTAATTGAACTATATGTTCTTGCATTGAAGGAGTAGTTGATTAGAGACCCAATGTTCATCTGACACCTTAATACTAAACCTATAAATATATGAACATAGGTCTATTTCCCCATCATATATAAATTTATGTACATATCTGATACAAATTCTTCCCTTCATTTCCTTTTATTTTCCTCTTGTCCCATATCATGTTCAGCCTCCATTTGGGTTTCAGTAATTCCTCTCAGTTACATTGCCCTTGATCAAGCCCTGCCAGGCCTCCTATATCTTCCTTGTCATCAATTTTGATCACTTGTTGTTTCCTTGTCCCTGGTTTTATTAACAACCACATCCTTTCCACTGACTCCCTCTCTCCCATATCTCCCTGGAACCATTGGTCCTATTGTTTTCTAAAAAGAATTTTTTTTTGAGAATGATGATGGCAACAAATGTACAAATGTGGTTGACATGATGGATGTATGCTGAATTGTGAAAAGAGTTGTATGAGTCCCCAATGAAATTATTTATAATAAATAAATAAAATACAACAAGGGCTTACAACTCCTAAAAATTTACTCAAAGGCACTCTATAAAGATGAGCATTGATTTGAAATAAAATAGAAAGGTAAAGAGTAGAAGAACCATGGCTGAATATCAAAATCAATAAAATCGAGAATTTAAATATTTATAATTTTAATAACATTGCTAATAAATGTTACATTGTTACATATTTCAAGGTAATTATTGAAAGAGCTTACATAATGTAATGACAATAATATGGTCATACATTGGATCTAAAACAAAGATCTAACCACTGCAAACTGGAAAAGAGAAAAGGATTAAAAGAACAAAGATAAAATTCTCATAAGGTTTTCTGTTCTGATACATGGAATCAGAGACTATGCCTTGGTTTAGATTAATCAATGCCTGTTAAAGGGAAAAAGAGGTTTGCATATTTTTTGAAACCCCACTTCTAAAGTGATAGAGCATAATGTCAAACTTTGGAGAAAGTTTTCTCCATGAGCTTAGTCTATTCGACATCAGAGCAAGCCGTGAGCTATGCTACATGTGACACTTGCTCAGTACTTTAAGTATCTGAGTCCTCTTGTCTGTCACTCCTTGTTGTGGGTCACCTAGATTTGAACAGAACTCCACCTGGATTTCCTATAACACAGAGCAGAGCATGCTCATCCCCTTACTTCTTCTAGATGTTGGACGTTGATTCCTTCCACCTACACTCATTTCTTAACCCTGGCAGCTTATGGCTTCTGTGTTGGCTGCGATCAGCCATGGGGGCAGTTTCAAACACCAGCCACTCTGGAGAAGAAAGATGAGTCTTTCTGCTCCTGTGCAGGTTTACAGCCCCACTCCATTTCTACCCTGGCCTGCAGGGCCACTATTTATCAGCACTGACTCAATGGCTGTGAGTTGAAAGTAAGAACAATAATTTACATTGCATTCCTGTAAAGTGAACTACCTAGACAAAATGTAAACTACACAGTCCCAAATACATACAGTCTGAAAGGGGTTGTTGTATCAGCAGACAGAGAATCTCATTGGCTGTAAACTAAACGATTGGAGCCAGAGTCACCCAGAGACTCTTGGAAAGAAGGGTCTCGTTATCTGCTTCCACAAAACCAGTCCTTGAAAATGCTGTGGAGCACAAGTCTATTCCGATATGTTGAAGTCAATTCCACATCAAGTGTGTGTGTGTGTGTGTTTGTGTGTGTGTGTGTTCATGCTGCAAACTGAAAGACCTTGTATTTTTCCAAATACATATCCACTTGGTATATCATGGTAAAGAATTTTGATTCAGCATATGTACCAATCATAACACAAATTTCAGCTACACATTTGAGTGAGCCTGCTTTTGTTTTTAAAAAGGAAGCTGACAGTTTCATGGATGACACCTGGGCCTGCCCATGGCCAACGCAGCAGTCTGAAACCACCAGGTACTCCAGGGGAGAAAGTTGGGGGTTTCCACTCCGGTCCAGACTACGAGTTCATCAATCCATAGGAGCAGTTCTGCTTTGTCCTCGAGATTTCCTGTAAGCCACAGTTAGCGTGCTTATCCCAAAGGATAGGTCAAAAGATGAAGCCACACATAACGCCACTAAAAACACCCTTTGTAAATGACATCAGTCTATGAATAAGCACCATTGAGATATTATGATGTAGGTAGTTATTAAGTCACTTATCTGCTTGGGAAATTTCATATTTTTCCATTACTGATAAGACTAATTGGGCAAGGTCTAGGTAATGTTAATCTTGGAAAACTTTCGCTGCATTCTCCATCCACTATCTCTAGCAAGATGTTGAAGCAAAAAATAAATATTTTTTAATCTTTTACCATATAGTCCTTAAATCCATCTTCTAGATATTTAAATATCATATAAAAGTTTGTTCTACAATATTTTCATACCTACATCAATAGTTTGCATACCTACAAAAACAGTTTTCTTTTTACTTTATGAAAATAAAAAATATTGTTTCAGAGAACTGCACAAAAAAAACCTCTTTAAAAGGCCAAGAAAATTAGTATGAGGGGCACTATCATTTTAAAGCATGTTTCTAGGTTTCCTTGTAATTATATTTTTAATTCTAAATCAATTAAATTGAGAATCTATATTGAACCATGAATGATGGCCAGTTAAAAATATCCTTTTATGGCATCACACCTCAAAATAGAATTAGGACTAATGAAACAAATTTGTTTTGATATGTTGAATTCTGGTTAAATTATTGCAGCTATAGATATTTGGGACACTTAGTATATCTTATGCTTCTAAATACCTATGCATCTTTTACCTAGTTCCTGTTTCTACCTTTTTCTTAGGAAGGGACAGAGAAAAAGAATCTTTAGATTGAACTTATAATTTTTGCAAACCTAATCTCATTTTTTCCATGGTTTATTCCTGTTTTCTGATCATTTGACTTTACTAAAGGGGGAATTCAAAGCCCACAGAGTTGTTAATAATATTCCTGAAGTCATAATAAGTTAATAATGAGCTGTGGCCTTTGAAGTAGAATGCCACAAAAAGATAAATGCAATGTCTGTAATGAGGAGTAAGAAAATAAATAATCTATAAATGATTAGAATCCCTGGATGGCTCCTATGACTACCACATTCAGTTGCTACCTGAAAGGCTGGTACTTTCAGAATATCCAGAGACACCTTGAAAGGGAGGCTTGGAAGTGTACTCCCCAAGGCCAGCCACTGAAAACCCCAGGCAGCACAGCTCTACTTCAACACACACCCAGGTAGCCCTGAGCCATATCAGCCTGAAGGCAAGTGCTGTTTGATATGAAGAGATATGTGTGTGTACACACCTATGGGATCATTTATATGTATATACTTATGACACATATCTTTATATATTTGTAAGTAATCATATGTTGACGTATATCTCTATAGAGTTTGATGTCTACATAGTTATATATTATGTATATAAAGATAAGTCATCATATACAGAGATATATAGCCATATATAGTTACATGTGTACAATGAACACACACATGTCTCTATCATTACTTGTGCCTATATATGCATACATCTATATATGAGTGTTTGTTGTTAGCTATTGTCTTTGAAGCATATTTGATATATATACATATATTATGAATAGAAGCAGAACACTGTCAGAGATAGTGTCTGAGGATGGGCCCCTTGGGTCAGAGGGCTATGAAATGATATGGAGAAGAAGGTCCTTTCTTGGAGTGGAGTCATTAATGGAGATGTGAATGTGGTGAAGCTTGGGATGAAGTCTTTGTGATCTTCATTTGCTGATGGGACAGGACTTAGGTAAGGAGAAACAGCTGCAAAAACCTGCTAAGTATCAGGACTTCTAATGTAGGAAACATGAATCTGGGAAAATTGGAAATTCTCAAAAATGAAATAGAACACATAAAGATCCATGTGGTAGATATTAATGAGATGAAATAGATTGATTTTATCCATTTTCAATTAAAAAACCCTATTATTTACTGTGGGGAATGATGCAATTAAGAAAAATGGTGTTCCATTCATTGCCAAAAAGGACATTGCAAAATCAATCTAAAAGTATAATTCTGTGTGTGATAGGATTCTAAGTGTCTGTCTTCAGAGAAAACCAATAACACAAATATTATTAAATTTATGCACAAACCACAAGAACTACTAGTGAATTAATGGAAGATTCTAGCAATGTCTCCAGTTGGATATTATTCAAATGTGTAACAGGTATGCCTTAATAATTATTAATAGTTGGGATGTAAAAGTTGAGAATAAAGATGAAGGAACCTTAGTTTAAAATGAAGCTGGAGATCACATGACAGAATTTTTCAAGGCCAAGAAATTTGGAAGACAGCTATTTGGCCAAGTGACTGGAAGAGAATCATATTTTTGCCCATTTCAAAAGAAGATGACCCAATAGAATTTTAAAATTAAAAAACAATATCATTAATAATCACATTGAAGCAACATTTTGCTAAAGATCATCCCCTACAATGGCTGTAGCAGTACCTGGCCAGAGAGCTGGATTTAGAAGAGAATATGAAAGAAAAAAGATAAAGTCATTGCTGATGGCTCAAAGAAGAGAAGACCAAGAGAATGTTTATTTATCCCTCACTGATTATGCCGAGGAATTTGACTGTGTGTATCATAACAGACTATGGATAACCTTGAGAAGATCAGAAATTGCAAAACACTTCGTTGTGCTCAAGCAGAATTTGTTCATGGATCCAGAGGCAGTTGTGTGAATGAAACAAGGGAACACTGCAGGTTTTAAAATAAGAAAAGGTGAGTGTCAGGGTTGTATCCTCTCACCATATTTATCCAATCTGTATGCTGAGCAAATACTCAGAGAAGTTGGATGAAGAAGAATTTGGCATCAGGATTAGATGGAAGGTTTCTTAACAACTTCGGGTGTGCAGGCAACACAACTTTGATTCCTGAAAGGAGGACTGGAAGCACTGGCTGATGAAATTGAGGATTTCAAACTTCATTATGGGTTGCAACACAAGGTGTAGAAAACCAAAATCTTCACCAGTGCGTCATTAGGTAACATCATGATAAATAGAGAAAAGGTTGAAGTTGTCAGAGATTTTGTCTTGCTTCTATCCACAATCAATGCTCATGGATATCAGTCAAGAGATCAAAAGATGCACTGTAATAGGTAAATGTGTTGTGCAAGACCTCATTAGAGTATTGCAAAGTAAAGATGTGATTTTGAGGACAAAGGTGTGTCTGACTCAAGCCATGGGACTTTCAGTTGCCTTAAATGCATCTAAAAGTTGCACATTGGCTACAGAAGACTAAAGAAGAATTGGTATCCTTGAACTAAATGTGGTGCTGGAGAAGAATATTGAAAGGTCCAGGAACTGGTAAAAGGAAGACCTATGGCCAGTGTGCTGCTTGGAGATAAGGATGACAATACTTCATCTCACATATCTTTAAAGTGTTGTGCGAAGAGACCAGTCCCTGGCGAAGGATATTATACGTAGCAAAGTGGAGGGTTATAGAATAAGAGGCAGGTCCTCATCATGATGGATTGACACGTGTCTGCAACAGTGGGTCAGTCATATTGTAAAGACAGTGCAGGACTGGACAATGCTGTGTTCTGTTGCGGATAGTGGCACTATGAATCAGAACCAACTCTATGGACTGTAACGCAACCTACATCCATAGGCATATGTAGGAGCCCTGGTGGTGCAGTTCTTACATGTTGAACCATACTCAGCAAGGTCAGTACTTTGAAATCATAAGCAGCTCTGTGGAATAAAAAAGGTTGCTTTGTACTTTCATAAATGAGTTACAGTCTTAGATGGCAGTGAGTTGATATATGAATATATATGTGTGTCTGTATCTCAAAAAATTCTCTGTCATCTTGGTGACCTAATCGGGCAGAGTAGGTCTTCTAGACTATAACTCTTTAAGGGGCTAAAAAGCCTCATCTTTTTCTTGCAAAGAGGGTGATGATTTCAAATTACTGACAACAGCTAACAAGTACTCATAGATAGATGTATGGATATAGACACACAAGTAAGCAAGAGATCGTCTATGTTGACATGTGTATTTTGATAAATGTGCAGATGGATATATGGATATACACACATACCTATATAGATTCACATATCGATATATAACACATGCCAATCATGTAAACATATATACCTATAGAGATTATTTATATGATTGTCACTTATAGATAACCCACATATCTAGAATAACCTACTGTTAACTGCTATTTGCATAACTCAAAATCATGGTAAGCTATGTATAATAGAAACAACTGTCACCCTGTCCTGAGCCATGTTCATGATTATTGATGTATTTGAGTCTGTGAGTGATTGCTGAAAACTCAGATATATTCTATCAAGTTCAACTACAAACACCATTATAATAAAAGCTTGCTCATTCAATTGCTTGGTTGTGATTTTGAAATTGTAATGGCTTTAGGTAGCTCAGGATACGTATGTATCTCACATGAAGGAGCGGGGGCAATAAATCTATATAAACACGTCAGGCAATTTTTGCTACTGTTGTTTGAATTTATTTCAGAGAAGTTGCAGAGGATAAAAGAAGGAGCGTTAGACAAGGAATCTGAAGACCAAGCTGACACCAGCTCTGTCGCGTAAAAGCCGGCACTGTGGGTCTCGTTGCATCTCAACGCTCTGCATTGCAGTTTCCTTAGCTGAAAAATGGAGATTACATTATTTTCCAGAGTCGCCTTAGGATAATTTTGCTCAGCTGTGGAAGTGTTTTATGAACTATAGAATACTGTGCAGACTCCCTGAAATGTAATCTCTTTTCCCATCCATCCCCTAATTCATTGCGGATGGCCAATTTGGTAGATGTGCATTATTCAAAACCTGAGCCCCTAGTCATCATCACCTTGGGTTAACACAATGCAGAGGCAAAAATAACAATATCTGTATTAAAAGTTCTAATGCAAGGCATGAAGCACACGTTGTGTTTAATTGAAAAACAAGAAATTTACTTTTGAAGCCCAGCATTAAGTATTCAGCTGTTTTATCTTATTGAGTTCTTGAACAAACATGTTTTGAAGGTGCTAAATTTTCTCTTTTGTAGTAAAATGAAATAAATCAGGTTATATTTTCAAAACAAAAAATACATATATTTGTGTCATTCAGTTCTTTCCATTTACCTGAAGGACTGTGACTGCTACATTATGTTCTCAGAAACAAATGATTTCTCAATAAGATATTTTCATTCTGATTCATAATATTAATTATAAAATCACACATAGCCAGTCTTTAGTCATACAATCTATTTGTTATTTCTGAAAAGTAAATTATTTTGTTGTAAATCTACATTAAGTTCAACCAGATTTGGCTTAAATTGTGTATGGTGTAGGTAGTAAACTTATGTATTATGAGTATACCCCCTTTTGAGTGCCAGAAATTTCTATCTAAATTTTTCCCTAATACAGCTATAGTGCAAAAGATGGGAGGATTTGGCTATCTGGGCATTTTAGTACATTGCATCAGATTAGTGAAGACTTAGCTTGGTGTAGATTCTGATGTTCATCTTTTCACTGAGCACAAAAAGCCATTGTTCAAACTGCACAATCCATATCTGATAGCTTACTGAGGCTCTGTATGCTTTAGTCACACTTTCTAACTCTCCATTAGAAAAATCTCAAATTTGGTGATTAGAAATATTATGGGTTGGGGATGCACAGAGGTTTCTTAAAATGGAAAGGCAGTGAAAACCCTGGCAGGCACTTAAATACAGGTTAAAAGTAACTTCTCACTGTCCATTGATTTATTCTCACTCGCGTGCTTCCACAATGTTAGCAGAAAAATTATCCTATTTGGGTGGTGGTGGTTGTTAGAAGCTTGTGAGTCAGTTCGGACTCACATTGGCTCTCTGGACAGCAGAAGAAAACACCGCCTGTTCTGCACCTCTTCAAAATTGTTCTTATGTTCAAGTCCACTGTCCAATCACTGTGCCAATTCATCTTGCTGAGTGTCGCCTTCTTTTTCAATGACATTCTGTGTTACCAAGGATATCATGTTTGGTACCAAAAAAAAGCTACCCTATGGGCTAACAGTGGCCATATATGATTGCATGTCTGCAATCGAACTTTTCCCATTCTTCCTTCTTTGTAGGTGAAGATAGCATAAACGGTGCTGTATTTTATTGTGTTAAACTTAGGGGAACCTTCAAAAAGTTCACAGAAAAGAGAATTAAAAGGCAATGTGTTTTCCCCCCGCTTTTGATGATTTAGTTTTGCACGTCCAGCTTCCTGGGTAGATTCTAAGTATCTTCAGGTCAGTGATAATAGCTCATTCATCTAGGTAAATGCCTCTAAGCACTTGGATGCTTGCAACCAAAGAATGTTAAAGATGCGATGAATGCAAAATAAAACTATGCAATTTTCAGTTCTGAAATGGACATATGAGTTCATCCTTAGAATGTGAGTATATTCCCTACTACATTGGATATAACATAGAAATATGCATTATAAATCATCCCACTAAAAAATCATTCTGCTTAAAACACATTCTCCTTAAAAGCATATAACAACTGTGTTTTAAAAAGAAGGTGTTTATAAAACAGCAAGCCCCCAGAATACCTAAAAAAGCAAAGAGAGAAAAACTCAGTGCCCTTCAGTCAATTCTGACTCATAAGGATCCCATCGCATTGGGTAGAATTGCCCTTGCAGGTCTCAGAGACTCTTCACTCTTCAAGAGACAGGAAAGTCTTATCTTTAACCAGCAGAGAAACTGGTGGTTTTGAGCTCCTCTTATTGTGGTTCACAGCCCAGTGCATAACCCACTCTACTTCATGGGATCAAATGCATTGGGAAACACATGCCATATTTTAATATCAAATGTATGGATATTTCAGAAGCAAGCATTTGGTTATTTTGAACTTGAAATTTAGATCATTAATGCAGGCAGCATGCAAAATCTGTTCTGTAATAAAATAAGAAGCTGTCTTACCTTGGATAAAAAATAGGATTAAATACATATTTTTAACCAAAGATTTAAAAACACACCACTTCCTAGATGTTTTCCTTCTTCTATTTGGCAGTCACACCCACACATATATATTTAATTGATGTAAGAAAATAAGTATAAAAACTTATTTTTGAAATAAACAACAAAAGAAAAAATACTAAAAAAATGACACTATATTTTTATTCTTAAAATTTATGTATCTAGAATTCCTTTATTATCCACAGGTCCTTCTTAGAAGCCTTGTGGTTTCTCTTTTAAATGTATTCCTTAAGTGGAGAACTCACTTAAGAACATTTGAAGTTTAGATTTCAGACCCTTGTTCTGGGAAATTTTTACCTGTTATATTTTGAATCCCTCTAAATTTAGATTGCTCCTGTAGCAACATTAAAGCCCAACAGCATGTCAATGTAAACTTTAATAAAGTCATGTAATGGTAGAATAATTAAAGATTAAAACCCCAGGAAACTTTGCTGTACTGAAACAGATTGTCATCATTAATAACTGCCTCTATTTGCACCAATATTGCATTTCTTTCATTCCGTAACATTATGAGAATAAGCACCGTTATGGTCATACATTCATTCCAAAGGAAGTCATTATGGATGGGGAAGGAGGGTAGGTCATGACAGACCTACAAAACCTGTCTCCTCCTTGCAAGTAATACATACATTCATTACTTTAAAGTTATTTAAATATATTATCTAAAACCACAGTTAAGTAAGTAATATAATTGCTTAATCTCATAATATGCACCATTTCCATCACCTTCTAGTACTATACCTTATCTAAGTAAGTTCTCATTTTCTCTTTTGCAATACTACTTTCTAGTTTGGGGTGGGTTTTTTTTGTTTTTGTTTTTGTTTTTTGGTGGGCATCACTGCCTCAGGTGGTCGTGGGCACTACCCAGTGCTGCTCCTGAGAGCCGCTGCTGGATTTGAACCGCCAAACCCGCGGGTCACAGTCCTGCACTCAACCACTTACGCCACTGGGGCTCAGCCCTAGTTTGGGGTTTTAGCAAGAAAATGTTTAAATATAAGTTTCTATGTCTATTCTAGTCTTTCTTGACCTGACAGCTCTGCTGAACCCTGCCTATCCTAGATGATCTGCGGGCATTTGAAATCCCAGTGACATGACTTCCAAGATCAAAGCACACAAAGACTACCAGACACAACAAACCAAGAAAACAAAATCAAATCAAACTCACTTCCATCAAGTTATGTTCAATTTATAGCAACCTTCTCTATCAGAGTAGAATGGCCCTTCAGGCTTTCCAAAGCTGTAAGTCTCCACTGGAGCAGAATGCCTGACTTTCTCCTTTGGAGAGGGTGGTGTGGTTACTTGCCAGATCTGACAGTTAGCAGTCACTCTGCCACAGGGTTGTGGACTATGGTGTTTCAGCGAAAGTGTTTTCAATAACCCTTCTTAATTAAGAATCATGAAAGTGATGTTTTGATTTCTAGTTCTCTTAGAACTTACAAAATACCCTATACCTAGTAGATTCTAAACTAGCAATTATACAATAGATGAACAATAGAGATGTATCAAAGTATAGCACTATAGCTTGATTATGAAGGCAGTTTCATGTATATTACAAATTAGTAAAGCTAACTGTCCAACTCTTTCATCCTGCAGCCTCTAGACGCTGTTATTGTGTATCACTGCGTTGATTTCAACTCAGAGATCGCTCAGTAAAAAAGTGGAAAAGGTTGGCAATGCTTGAAGAGGTAGTTTTTTAGCCAATCTTCCTATCTATTCAACAAATATTAATTGAGCAACCACACTATCACTCATAATAATGAAGATTAATGTTTGCATCTTTCTAGAGCACCTCTATTCTAAATTGGATACCATCAATTAGCAGGGATGCTTCATGAATTAATTTTTATAAGCTAAAATTTGCCAGCTCTCCAATCAAGAACAGATTGAAATAAACCTGCCGTGTATTATATAAATGATGTTGAATATAAATTTGATTATAGAATTCCTCTTCATATTATTAAATTTAATAATGCAAGTGAAATGTTAGTTTATTGCTTATATATGAAATATTGGTAGGTCCCAGAGACATCTAGAAAGCTTGCTATAATGTCTAAAATTTATTTAAAATTAGGTTGCTATTATTAGTATGTTTTTCAAATAGAATTATACTTAAACCACCAGATTTTGATAAATCAGAAGGCATCAGTTTATCCATATAGCATAATATTTTTGAGCCACGGTTTTATATATTTACTTTTTGTGCCTGGATATTTGATATGTACATGTTTATGGATCAGCAAGCAATATAATTTACCCAACATATCTCCATTTTTCATTTTAGTAATAGACCAATTGCTTGCACAATACTATGGCATCTCTTATAGTACAGTTAAATAGGCTGTAATTGGTTTTCACTTATAAAGAAAAAGTATTAAGTTTATATTCAAAATGGATTATTGGAGGAATAAATCATTACATAAAGGTGACAGTATTTTATTGTATAACGACAGAGCTTATAAGATATATTACTCTATTATAAATATTTACTGTGTAAAATATACTTTAAAATGACATGCCAGGGTAACTTTAATTTTTAATTTATATAAAATAGCTGCTTAAGAAAAATAAGCCTTTAACCTTTATTTTACTTCTTATATGATATATCTATGACTAAAATATTTTTAAAATAATAATTGGAAACAAAGTTGATAATATCTTTTGAACATTTTCCATTAGTTAGATATTCTGCTGAATCCTACATAAGGGTTTTTTTATTTACTCCTCATAATAACCCTATGTGATAAATTTATCATTATTCACATTTTATAGATTAGGGGTAAAACAAGGCTTACTAAAAATATAATAAAACAGTAATTAACATTACTAAATACAAATGCATAATGAATATGAACTATGCTAAGGACACATCATTGGTCCTCACCACAAATTATCATTCCCAGTTTACCAGGGAGGAAGGGAAGCTTAAAAGGATACAGTAAGTGACTCATAGAAGGACACATGGCCAAAATTTAAAGCCAAGTATCTGCATTTAGAATTGATGCTAAAAATATGACCTTTAGGAAACTGTGCTACAAGTTGCCTCCAACCATTAGAACATTAAGCATCTCATATCACAAGTTCCAGAGATAGTGCTAATGTCAGAGATGGTTGATCACAGTGGTTTTCAAAGGAGAAATCCTTTCAACATCTGTGTTGCCGTAAGAGGATGGATTCTGTGATATGATCGCTGATGACAAATGTGTGCATAAGCAAATGTGGTGAAGAAAACTGATGGTGGTCAGCTATGCAAAGATATAGCATCTGGGGTCTTAAAGGTTTGAGTAAAAAGCAGGCATCCAGCTCAGAAGCGAAAAATCCCACATGGAAGAAGCACACCAGCCTGTGTGACCACAAGGTGTTAAAGGGATTTGGTGTCAGGCATCAAAGAACTAAAATTATATCATTATAAATAGAGGGGAGTACAGATTGGCAACTCAAAGCCCATCAATAGGTGAAGTGACATCCTCTTACAGAGGAATTCCAGGGAAGAGATGAGTCAGTTAAAGTACAGTGTAGTAAAGACAAAATATGTATCTTTCCTCTAGTTCTCAAAGGCTTCCTCTCACCCACTCTCATGCTCCCGATTCTACCAAACAAGTCCAGCTAGAACAGGGGATGTACACTGGAGTCAGAAACATGGGGAATTTAGGATAGATGTTCCCTCAGGACAAGTGATAGGAGTGGTGAGACTGGGAAGGTGGAGTAGAAAGGGGGAACCAATTTCAGGGATCTACATATAAACTCCTCTCTGGGACATGGCCAATAGGGAAATAAATGAAGGGACATATTGGACAGTGTACGATAGGAAAGAGCAATAACAATTTGTAAATTATTAAAGGTTCATGGGGGAGGCAGGAAAATACAAGGAGCTGGAACTGTGGGCCTTAGTGGAGGAGGGATGTTTTGAGAGTGATGATGGCAACAAGTGTGCAAATGCGGCCTGCATACAATTGATGTATGTGTGGATCGTTAGGGGAGGTGTCTGAGTACCCATAAAATGATTCATTAAAAATGGTGGGGGTGGGGGGAGGAGCATATACCAAGGGCTAAAGTGGAAAATGTTTGGAAATGAATCTGGCAACATGTGTGCAGATGTGCTTGATACAGATGATGTATGGAATGTTATAAGATCTGTAAGAGCCCCCAATAAAATTATTTTTAAAAGTGATCAAAAGTTCATGAGGAAGGGGGAAAGGGAGAAAGATGGATAAAATGAGGGCCTGATCCTAAGAGCTCAGGTAAAAGCAAGTGTTTTGAGAATGATGATGGCAACAAGTGTACAAATGTGCTTGACACATGGATTGATGGATGAATTGTGATAAGAATTGTATGAGTCCCCAATAAAAGGATAATGGATGTGAATTCATTAAAACTTAAAAAAAAAAGAAAAAAAATGAAACCAGATCTGCTTCTCACTGGGTGAGCTCAAATTATCATCTTCAAGGGGGGGGGGGACCTTCATTGATGTTTGATTTAATAGTAGTATGTCCAGGCTTCTCAGGTCAGTCTCTGTTTTTCTATAGGGTAGGCACAGCATTGTAACTATTTCATGGGCTGTTGTGAGGATGTTGGAGGCGGGGGCTGTTACTGTCAAGTTTATTCTGACACTTGACAAACCCATGTTTGCAGAGGATAAATGCTTGCTAAGATGTCCTTGGCCTTTCTTCTGTGGAGCCTCTGGTTTTATCCAATTTGCCATCCATTCAGCTGGCAGTAGAGCGCTGGTTTAGGCTGGGTTATTTAGTGAGGCTTACATTTACATATTGTTAGGTGACGCCAAGCTGCTTCCAATTATAGGAACCCTATGTACATCAGAAGGAAACACCATCCATTCCTGCACAGTTCTCAAAATTGTTGTTATCTTTGAGTATATTGTTGTAGCTGCTGTGTTAATCCATCTTCTTGAGGGCATTTATCATTTTCATTGGTCTTCTAATTTTTGGAGTATGTGTGTGAATGAATGGATACATATATATATGTACACATACATTCATAGGTCATACATACATACTCACATTCATATATATATATCAAGAAAATCACATTGTTGTAGAAACAGGCAAGGTACAATTCTGGACAAGTTTCAAGACCATGGGTCAGATATTAGGGTGGAGGTTTGTCCTGGTTTGTGCCAGCATGAGAACTGATGATAACATTGGCAGTCAGACAGCAGATGGGTGACTACAGAGTCACATGTCATTGGCAGGCAGTCTTATGGCTGCAGAGATAAATGGATATAAGGTTGATAGTTCAGATCGCAGGCCATGGACAACTTTTGGATTGGCAGTAAGTACAGTCAACCTTTGATTCAAGTCCAAAGAAGGGAGGTCAATGAGCCAAATGTAGAATCTAGACCTGGCAAGAAATAGCCAAGATTTCAAAGATGTCTATTGGCATTTAAAGCCAATAAGGTCACACCATCAAGAACATCCCATTAAAGATTGCTAGATCTTAACTGTCAAAACACTGAGAATTCTGAACCAGCCAAGTTGACAAAAACTCATTTTCTACTATTAAGCCCTACAGATTTGGATTATGTCAGTAATGTTCATAGCAGAAACCCTCCCCCGAACTCACTTCAATCAAAGCAGCTTTAATCCACAACAGCCCTGTAAGACAAGGTAGAACTGCCCCTGTGGTATTTGGAAACAATAAATTTATAGGAAAGTAGAAAGAAAGCCTCATCTTACCCCAGCAAAGTTACTGGTGATTTCGTACCGCTGATCTTGTGACTATCAACTCAACTTGAGAGCCACTAAATCAGCAGGGCTCCTTAGTGAAGATTAGTCCATTAA
The DNA here is from genome assembly GCA_004026705.1 of Nesogale talazaci. NCBI lineage: Eukaryota > Metazoa > Chordata > Mammalia > Afrosoricida > Tenrecidae > Nesogale > Nesogale talazaci. The sequence goes on from PVJH01002943.1 coordinate 75,194, forward strand.
AATGAAGTGCTTAGAATGATGCTGAGCATAAGTTCTATATCTGTGTTAGTTATTATTGTTGCTGTGTTTATCACTATGTTGGTGTGATAATGTTCTCAAGAAGAAGTGAGGGATTCTTATAGAAATGAAGGTCCCCTGGTGTCCTAGTGAGGTATGTGCTGGTCTGCTAACCAGCATGTCATAAAATTCCAAAGTACCATAAGCTATGTGGGAGAAAGATGAAGCTTTCTACTCACAAAAAATTTACAGTCTCAGAAAACAACAGGAGCCTTGTCCTATAGATTCAGAACTGACTCAATAGTAGTGAATATAGAAACAAATGTTTTGGCAATCCCCACAACAGATTTTTTCTGCTTCCTTCTGGTAGGAGGGTTCCAGAACCAATCTCCTGCTAACATTGGGATTTACCTTCAGCTCAGACATTCCAGAGCTGAAGGCAGAGTCACTTTTCCCAACTCTGCCACACAACTGCTGTTTGGTGAAATGTGGATTCTTCCAAAACTTGGGACTCCTTTTGAAGCTGAGTTTTTTTGGTACCCACAATCACCCTAGATCCTCTTTTACTCTGTGCATCCTCTTCCTTGCTGGAACATGGCCCTCCTAAATTTGCCTCGTTGGTCAATGCCCCTACCAAAAAGGAGGCAGCCTTTTGTAGTTCTTTGTGGTCAGGGATACATAAGGCAAGTGTACTTTCCTGCTAGGCCTAGAAAATGTGATAATACATAGTCCCCTTACTCCTGCAAATGGTTTCACAAATCAGATATGATAAGAGAATACGAAAACATTCTTCTGATCTGTAAGACATTGTGCAATAATAAAGATCAGAGTCTAATTCCCCCCCGCCCCCAAAGGAAACCTGATTCTTTTGGTAAGGCAATAGATGATCCCTTCCCTCTGAATGGATTAATGGCAGATGTACAACATTAGAAGTTATATGGATCATTAACCCATGACACCAGCATCTTAGTAACAAACGTGAACAACTTGATAGAATGCATAATAGCAAGAACATTAACAAAATGATCAGAATTTAATGTTTCCTAATGGACCATTATGTCCTCTTTGTTCTTGAAGTAGATTTTAGAAAACACAAGTCTATGGCCTAGAGAGTAATATCATTCTAAAGAATTGACATCAGAAAATGAGTAGACATGAGGTCTTCCTTTCTTTGGACTGGGAAAGGAAATTCAGAGAAAAAAAGTCTGAAAGAATAATAGCAGTTGTTAGGCTTCATCTCATACGCAACCAAAATGTACCTAAACACTAAAACCTGCTATGGAAGATTAATTGAAACAGTGGCAGCCACAATAGAGTCATATAGAACAATCAGCGTGAGGATGGCCCAGAACCTAACACTGTCTCATTCAGCAGTCCACAGAGCTGCTATGAGTCTGAGCTGACACAAGGTCATGTAATAACAGCTGGAGGTGTATCTCAGATCCTAAAGGAACCAAGAAGTACCCTCACACATCAATCATCATGGTTCAAATTCGACTTTAAAAATTACTATAGGTGGTCTGGAGGAGAACACAATGGGACGGGTGGTTCCAGGGGGAGATGGGAGGGAGTGGGGAGGAGGGAAGGAGGTGGAATTGACCAACCTTGGGAGAAGGGAACAAGTGATCTGAAATGAGTGGTGAGGAAGGTTAGAGAAACCTGGTCGGGAGTTATCAGGGTAATGTAATAGAGAGATAGGACTGAAGTCCAAAGAAAGGCTGAACATGATAGTGGGACACAGTAAAAGGAAATAGAGGCAAGAATTTGGAGGTAGAGGGCATTTATAGAGGTCTACATACAGGCATGTACATAGCTGTGTGTGTATGTATGTATGTATATATATATGATGGGGAACTAGATCTACATGCATATATTTATAGCTTTAGTATTAAGGCAGCAGATGGACATTGGTACTCCAATCAAGTACTTTCTCACAACACAAGTGAGAACACTTTGTTCTATTAAACTGGCATTTCATGATACTCACTTTTCCAACAGGATCACTGAAGACAAAGCATGTGTATAAACAAAAGTGGTGAAAATAGTTTATGGTACCTGGCTATCAAAAGATACAGCATCTAGAGACTTAAAGGCTTGAAGGTAAACACATGGTCATCTAGCAGAGAAGCAACAAAGTCCACATGGAGGAAACCAGCCTGTGTGACCATGAGGGCTTGAAGGAATCAGTTACTAGGAGTCAAAGAACAAAAAATTATATTATTGTGCACACACCTTTCTGATATGATAACTGAAGACAAATGTGCCCATAAGCAAATGTGGTGAAGAGAGCTAATGATGCCCGGCTATAAAAAGATATGGTGTCTGGGGTCTTAAAGACTTGAAGGTAAACAAGCGGCATCTAGCTCAGAAGCAACAAAGCTTACATAGAAGAAGCACACCAGTCTGTGTGACCCCAAGATGCCAAAGGGAATAGGTACCAGGCATCAAAGAGCTAAAAATTATATCATTGTAAATAAGGGAGAATACAGATTGGGGACCCAGGGACCAGCTGTAGGTAATGGAACATCCCCTTGCAGAAAGGTCTTGGGGAGGAGGCAAGCAATTCAGGGGGCAGTGTAGCAATGATGAAACATATATCTTTCCTCTAGTTCTTAAATGCTTCCTCTCCCACCCACTCCAGCCTCCACTATCATGATCCCAATTAGACCTTATAAATCTGGCTAGAACAGAGGTTGTACACTGGTACAGATAGGAACTGGAAACACAGGAAATCCAGGACAGATGATCCCTTCAGACCAGTGGTGAGAGTGGCAATAATGGGAGGGTGGAGGGAACATAGGGTAGAAAGAGGGAAGCAATTGTAAGGATGTATATTTAACCTCCTCCCTGGGGTATGGACAATAGGGAAGTGGGTGAAGAGAGACATCGACAATGTAAGATATAGAAAAATAATACTAATTTATAAATTACCAGGTGTTCATGAGAGAGGAGGACAGGGGGAGGTGCAAAAATGAGGATCTGACACCAAGGGTTTAAGTAGAAAGCAAATGTTTTAAGAATGATGGTGGCAACAAATGTACAAATGTGCTCAACATACAATGGATGGATGGATGGATGGGTGGATGGATGGATGGATTGTGATGAGTTATATGAGCCCCCAATAAAATGATTTTAAAAATTACTGTAGGGGAAGGCCATTTGATCAGCAAGTAGAACTGAATTTTACCATAAACTGGTGCGCTACTGCTGCTGAAAATAGTTGGAAATGTGAAGAGGCCAGAATCCAACCTGTCTCTTGTTTCTTTATGGCCACAATTGTTTATAGAAAGAGTACGTTTTAGGGGCTGAGCCCCGGTGGCGTTGTGGTTGTGCGTGGGACTGCGGCCCACTGGGACAGAGGTTCAATTCCAGCAGTGGGGCTGGGCCTCCTACTCCCACCACCGGAGAGCAGAGATGCCCCCCCCCCCAAAAAAAGGGTATGTTTTATCTGAAAAATGTTTTCAATATATGTTCACATATGTATATTTTTATTCACATCTATGCCTTATTCTTTACTTTCAATTAGTAATTTCTGCCTGAATTACACTGGCACTAGCACACACACACACATACACACAAAGCTTTCAATAAAACAAAAGGTATAATGGTTCAATGGAAAAAGAGAAGTGGAGTTCTGAGAGTGGGACAACATTGATGAGTCTGTGAAGTATCATTCTGAGTGAGATAAGCCTTAACAAAGATGACCCATTCTATAATTAAAATATATGAACTATCTTGACTGGACCAAAGTCCATCCATGGGTAGCCCAAGCAAAGCAAGAGAAAGAGAAAGAAGGAATTCTTTGAGTCAGGGACTTTGAACTTCTGTTCCAAGTGATGGAAGACTGTGGAAATGGATAATGATGATGGTTACACTCAGAGTGAACACAGTTAATACCACTGAACTGTGGACATGAAGATTGTTGAAATTACAAATATTTTGCTCTATATAACATGGAGATGAATTAAAGACTATCGCTACAAAGCATAAACGTTTCTATCAAACAAAAACATTAAAGACGTGAAGCTATTTTTCTTAATATATCCTCCATCTTGAGCTACATGTTTGCAAATTGGCTGCCTATGACTCCCCCCCCCAAAATAATTCTTCACCCTTCAATGTGCGCCAGGTCCACAGAGTACTGTGAACATCTTCAAGGGTTGTGCTCCCTTTCAAAATTCTTCCTTTTAGTTTTGAGAACATGAAGAACAAAGTCTGAATGGGAATATCAGGATGGTAGAGTGGATGGGGAAGTTTTACCAACAAAATTCTCTTAAGACATTTCTTGCTCCTCTTAAAGAATGAGCAGATACATTCTTTTGTTGGAGAAAAAAAAATCCTTGGGACAGTTTTTCTGGCATTTTTTCCACCAAAACAATTTTGTATTTTCTTAAGACTTCTTCGTAATCCTGTGTTCTTGAGAGAATGTTTCAAGATGATCTTCTTGGAATTCCAAAAAGCAGTTTCCCTAGTCATCTGAGCTGATCGCTTTCCTTTAACCAGATTTCCTTCAACAGATCTCCTGAAAAGCTCCAGTTGTACTTGATTGTACAATTTTTACCCCACATCACTGCCCTGGTGGGAGTAAGAAGTCCAGTCTTGCTCCTGGAGAGCTGCTGCTGGATTTGAACCTTCACCCTGTGTGCCACAGTCCCACACACAACCACTGCATCACCAGGGCTCAGCTAGATCGTACAATTTTAAAGGTACCTTTATGAATAAGAGAAGCTTTGGAGGTATGTATTTCTGTCCAAATATAGGAAATGGACCTTGTAAACAAAATATAAAACCTCTGAGATTATATGGTGTGCTTTCTAGAAAATAATAACTCCATGTCCCAACAATAGTTATGGATTTTCCAGGCTGGCACAAATAAGTAAACTTGTGACTACTAAAGAGTTATTTAACTGTTTGAACCACCTCAAAGTTCTCCAGGAGACTTTCTTGGCAAGCTTCACCAATGGCACAATTTGGAGGAGCCTGAGATTTAGTCTAAACTATGCCTGTGGGTCAAAGTTCAACTCACAACAAACGATAGCAATAAGTACATGGTTGTGATGAGATGACAAAGAACTCAACTTTAAAAGTTTACACTTTGGCTCCTCAACTTATGATCCTGAATTGTCTCGGTCATTTTCTTGTAAAATCAGTCACAGGAAAAGACTCTGGCAAATAGAAGGTCGATTCCTTGCTACCTTTTTGTAACATTGTAAAACTGTGCTTATATTAGCACTAATTATTTCCTAGTACTTTAATCCTAGGATCTTATCTAAGCAGCACTATATTAGTTGACTAAACTCTGAAAAATACAATTACACCAATTATTTGTTGATGAGTTTTGAAAGGCATAATAATGCCTCATGTTTAATTCATATGGCATTTTTCTTAATGCATTAAACCAAATTATCTATGTAAACAGTGTTACTTAGATGAATACTGTTCCTTTTAATGTGGTTGAAGATATTTGATTATAGCAAAACCATTTTCATAATCATTTTGTATAACATAGCCGTGAGACCATCAACACGATTTCCAGGCCAATTCTGCTTATTATTAATACCATCTCTGGCTAATCTGTTTATTCACAATCATCTTCCTTATCATTTTCTCTTTTTATTTTTTTCATGAAATTTTCCCCATTCTAAGATAAGTATGCCCCCTTAATATTTTTTCATTTATATTTTTAAGTTTAACTTTATATGGATTTTTATTTTAACATATACATGTTAGGTCATGTATTATCAAAGCAATCATTCATCAAATCAACACACTTTGCATGCAAACTACATGACTGCCTTTGTGTTTGGGCCTCAGCTTACAAAGATGAAGTTATGCCAGCTCTTGAAAATCCTTAAAATCAGTGAGTAAGGTCAGTTGTAAGGGATAAGGGACCCTGCATTGTGGGAATATAAAGAAATGAAGAGGAGATACCTAGGTACATCGCATATGCTAGTTTCTCTGTTGACAAGGTTCTGCTTTTTGACACAATTAGCATCTTGAGCTCTTAGAGAGCTCCCCTTCTAAAGCAGGAGGTCCACAGTAGGACTCATGCAAGAGTAATGTTGACTATGGAGCTGCTGACATGCCTAGCTCACCAATGCACAAATACCAGAATATCATGACTGATACCGAGGTAAACAGTAGGCAAAGAATGGTCCTCATGATTTTTGCAATGCTGTGACCCACTTTTGACTTTGTTGTGTGATGTAGAAACAAATCAGGAATGCTTTCTTAAAGATCTTTTAAAGATCTTTTTTTCTCAGCTGAGCTCTCGTAGTGTAGTGGTTGCGTGCAGGACTGCAGCCCACAGGGCTGACAGTTCAAATCCAGCAGCAGCTTTCCAGCAGCAAGGCTGGGCTTCCTACTCCCACCAGGGCAGCGATGTCACACACACACACACACACACACACACAAAAAGATCTTTTATTTCTCTGTTCTTGCTCCTATGCAATCAGAACATTCTACAGTTTCCCTCCCCAAATTCTGCTTTTCCTTGTCTTGAGGCAAGAAATAATTGTGGAATTGAACAGAGATTGGAAACTGGTCAAGAAAGAAAGGTCAGGAGACCTGGCATCCTTTCATCCACAAGCTAAAGTTTATCAGGAATAATTAGTCTAATAAAAAAACTATCCCCGATCTTTCTCCTAAGGTTTTTGTTCATTTGTTTCTTTTAGTTCTGATAATTGTAAGCACTATGCATTGGATAGAATATATTGGGAACTAGTCTTTGAGACTTTAGTCCATGTGAGTCGCTTTAAAACCATCTATAGCGACTAGTTCTAACTGAATTATTGCCATCAGCTGGACTTTTGTTTGGTTTTCCACTTTTAAGTGTCTAGGAGTATTCTCAATGAATTCACAACAAATTTTAACTAATAATCCATTTGCTTTACACATTGCCTGACAGATAAGTTGCAACCATCACTGACACTAACACTATGTGTTGATTAACTCTGTCTCTACTCCGTTGTGTATATTTCTAACTGATTCAAAATTGGTCTAGCAAAATCATTTCAAATCAGAGCACAGAGGCTGAACCAAAGCATTCATCTTGTTTGTAACTCCTACCATAGAGAGTCTTTCTCAAACCAAGAAACCAGAAACTAATTATTTCCAAATGTAAACATATCTTTTAATATTGAGAATCATCATATAAATGACACAGAATGCTTTCCATCACAATTTCTCATATTCTATGATCACATATTGTCCTGGCATATTTATACATTTACATTAAATTGTAGGAACAAGAGGAACACATTTAATTAATAAATATTAATAAATAAATATGCTGTATGTGTGGTGCATTCTATATCAAGCTGTCTGAATTTAAATAATTCATGGGCACTGGTAAAATAATAAACTAGCATGTCATAAATGTAATTATAAAAATGTCCAATAAAATTATTATCATGTAATACTTCAAATTTTGTCTCTGGTTGGTTATATTTCATGCATGAGGCTAATCTTTAGATTCCAGGTTTACTGAGCATCTTCATAGAGCTGTTTGTTTTTTTTCTGAGCCCAGGCTGTAATCTTTCTCTGACTAAGGAGTATCACTCCTTCTACTCTTCATGTACAATTCTGTAAATTCAATAATTGCCTGAGTCCCTGAGTTAACTAGCCTTCTCCTTTTGTTGGATGACTATAGGAAATCACTTAAATCATGGACAAGGGGTGAGATTGAGTAGAGGAAGGGAAGTATTCTTCCCAAAGTTGCCATGCCCCTTGAAAATAGTGGCTTTTGTGTTTAACTTTGACTAGGTTTCCCTAATTTCATGTGTCATTATGTTTTGTCTTTCCCTTCCTCTGGGATCTCTGCTGAAGACATGCAGTAAAAGGGGAGGGTGCCTAGAATAGTGTGAAAGAGTTGGAAAAGATAATTCCGAAATAGAAACACACAAATTTGATTCCTTAACTTGCCTTGATCAGGTGCCTCATTTGTTCATGTCTTATAGATTCTTTATTACTCTTATCTGGAAATATAAATAAAGGATTTTCTTAGCTAGTAGTGGATGTTCTAGTTATCAGATGTTTACAGGAGAAAAAAATTTTTAATAAGTAGAATACTTGGATTAAAATAAAAATCTAAGACATACAATAAAACTTCCCCTGAGTGTTTCCATGGAAGTAGAGAGCCATGTATTTCTCCCATCAACCTCTGGTGAATTCAAGCCTTTCTGTGAGTATCCCCATGCTGTAACCACTGTACCCCCAGAGTGCATATCTGAATGATTCCATGTATTTTTTTTTGGGGGGGGGAAGGATCACTGCTTTCCGGTCGTGGGAGTAGGAGGCCCAGCCCCACTGCTGGAATTGAACCTCCGTCCCAGTGGGCCGCAGTCCCACGCACAACCACTACGCCACGGGGGCTCAGCCAATGATTCCATGTATTTTTGATAATAAAAAATGTACTTACCCTTGCCTAAGATATGTATCTATTTTGCAGCTAGCCTGAAATTACAGCATGTCAAACAGGTAAATGATAATTAAAATGTCTCCAGGATAGTAAAAAGTGCAAGTACTCTCTCTACTCTGTTGTTTAGAGAGAAAAACTCAATCCTTAAAATGAGATTAAGACAATTCTGACAACAAAAAATATATGTACCAAAACAGAACATCAGCAGTCCACATACGTGAAAACTGAAAACTTCTGACAAAAAATAGATTAGTACAGAAATCACAGAGTTTATATTGCATTCACTTAATTAGTTATTTTTTGATTGAGGTTAAGTTTTGGTTGAGGTCACAAGAATAAGGTTTTAAGGGGTGGGTAATGAACGTCTGCTGAATAATTCGGTATTGAGGATTATGATGATCGGTTTCAAGATAATTACAGAGATGTTCAGTTCTAGGCACACATTCTTCATATGGCATTTAAAAGCATCACTGGATGTTTCAAAAGCTCTCACCAAATGTCTCGGTGATTTGTGAAAATCTAACTAGACACTAAGATCTAATTTTATCAAAACAGTTTGCTAAAAAAAACCTTTTAAGTTGTCTTGGAAACTTTAGATAAAACTGCTCCCTATTACGTTCAAAGAATTATAATTATTACATCCTTGTCATGAAGAAATATTTCTTGGACCCACATTATACAAAGGACAACTGTCTCGAGATTTTTTTTCTTTAGAATATATTGCTACCACATCTTGGCTTGAGCAGAGTGAGACATTGCTTCTTAGTTTGTATGACTTCTAAAAAGTAATAGAGAATATGAGCTATGAAGGCGCTGACCATATTGATGCGCAAACAAAAATTCAGGCAAGTTAAAGAAAAAAAAGTTCAGTCTAATCATTTGGTTTTCACCTGAAGATGTCTATCAAGCCTCCTTTTACAACTCTTTCTTTTGTCTTCTGCTGTAGGGCATAATATTTAGCCAATTGCCTGCTACCAAATTAAGATCTTTTCCCCATTTAGAAGTGGTATGTGGTTACAATTCCAGGCAAACTACATTTTGAGCCTCAATTATAGGATTGGGGAGCCATCATTCCTCCTAAGGGGTAAGTTCCCACCTTCCTCAGTACATTGTAGCCTTAGAAACATAGCCCTTCTCTTCTACTTCAACAGTTAAAAGATGAGGTCTTCTCTAGGTTAATCTTCTGGCCCGGTTTCAAACTACATATTACAATGCTAGGCATTATCAAACACGTTCTTTTGTTCTCAGGCTCAGTCAGAAAAAGCTGGTGATAGGAGAGCTTTCGCAGAATCATGAGCTATGTGATTGCCACCAGATCCCTAGCCATTTCCCCCAACACTGGTTGTAACAGGCTGCTTTTCAGTCCGTGCTGAGGACCTAAGGTACAGTGTAGGTTTGCTTAGTTGCCATCTAGTTAACTCTGACACTTGGTGCGTACATACCGAAGACTGTAAAATATTGCCCAGCCCCACAGCACCCTCCAGAGCACTGCTCGGTTATGGTCACAGCGCTAATTCATTTCAACAAAGGGCAGCCCTGTTCTTGTTGGCCCTCTAGATTGCCAAATATGATGTCCTCCTTCACGGGCTTAGTTATTCTGATAATACATTCAAAATAAGTGAATCAGACAATCTGTTGCAATGCATAAAGATTCATTGGCTAATCCTGTAATTAGATAACTAGGTCATTCTTCTTAGTTTGTCTTACGCTGGAAGTTCTATTGAACTTGGTGTACCATGGGTGAAACTGCTGTACCATGGGTTAAAATAGAAGAGGCATAGTTATCAGCATCATGGTAACATGAATGCCACAACAGTACAAAAAACAGGCAGACAGGTCTATAATGTACACCCTGCTTTTAAAATAACATTTCAAGAGGCCACCAGGCTTTACTATTGTTTGATACGATGTGTATAATTCATGTGGGAAGGTAATACCCACCTATAAAAGACTATATATATATAAATTAAATTATATATTATAATAATGTATTATATATATAATATATTAAATTAATATATATTAAATTAAATTAAATTAAATTTTGAATCCTTATACTCTGAATTTACCAGTACAGTCAATGATATGTGGACAGGGATATCTGGACTCCTCTATTTTGCTTCCCTCTTTCCATAAGGCAGGGGTCAGACGTGCCTTGACCTTTAATTCTCTGTGCCCTATTTTGACACTAACCAGTTCTCCAACCCCAATCTATTTCTATACTGGGTTTGATGGCTCTGTTCAGTTGCCACAAAGAATTCATGATCAATACTCACAATTAAGGGAGTTCTCGGGGAAAGGACTAAGTCACCCCAAGTCAGGATCAGCACACAGTAAGCACACAATCATTGTTCTCAGTTAGCAGCCACGTCTCTCCCTGGTCCTCAGACCCTCAGACCACGTGGCTGCTTGGTCTTTACTTCCGTGAACCAGGAAACAGGTTGGCCTGTCCTACAGGCTCAGTGCTGTTCCTCTTGCTCTTTTTCATAGTTTCTGTGACAAAATCTCTGGTATCTTTTTATGTTAGCCTCTACCTCTAAAGACACAGTTCTAGAATGTGCTTTCCTAAAGGTGCTAAGCTTTCTGTATGTATTGCTACTTCAAAGTTGGTTCATTCTTATATCCAGAGGGATGGTCATAAAAATTGACCAATCCCATCTATTGCTACATATACCCTATTTGCATAGTCCCACACAACTATTCCCACTACTTGACTGCCAGTTTGTCCTACTGTGGAAGCTTGTATTTTGTGATACTGGAAGGTATGCGATTTGAATTCCAGAATCCAGAAGGGTCACCTGAAGTGAGTAGGTTCTAGTGGAGCTTCCAGTCGAAGAACAGACTGTGAAGAAGGACTCTGCTTCCCATTTCACAAGAAGTAACTGCTGCAAACCTTATGCATAGCATGGAAGCATTGTCAGAGACTACAGCCCTCATGGACAGAAGCAGAACCTTCTCAGAGATCATGCCTGAAGAGAGACCCCTCAGGTGGGAAGGCTCTCAAAATGTGAATGAGGAGGAGCTGCTTTTACAAAAAAGAGTTGATTGTGGTGACATGAATAGAGTACAGGTGTAGGAATAGAGACTTCAGAATTTTCACTTGCTAATGCGGAACAACAATTCAAGGTTACTCAAACAACTGCGGAAATCTAACAATAATAGGAACTTACAATGTACCAAGGTATGAATCTAGGGATATTGGAAATTGTCAAAAATGAAGTAGAACATATAAAGATAAATATCCTTGCCATTAATGAGCTGAAATAGACATGTTATCCATTTTGAATGATAAAATCATATTGTTTACTATGCTGGATATAACACAATTAAGAGCAATGGCAACACATTCAATGTCAAAATGGACACTTCAAGATATCACTTGAAGTACAATGCTGTTTATTATAGAATTTTATCCATTCACCATCAAAGAAATCCAATCAATACAACCATTGTTAAAATTTAATCACTAGCTACAAAAGGTAGTAAAAAAGAAACTGAAGAATTATACCAACACCTTCTTTCGGAAACTTATGAAATATGCAATCAAGATGCACTGAAGATAATAACTGACAATTGGGATGCAAAAGTTAGAAACAAAGAAAAAGGAATTGTAGATGAGAAATATAGCCTCAGTGATAGAAACAAAGCTGGAGATACAATTTCTCAAGGTAGAATTTTTCAAGCCCAACAGTTTGTTCACAGCAAATGTTTTTTCAGCAACACAAAAGGCAAGCATGCACATGACTTCTTAATAAGAAACTCACAGGAATCAAATCGACTATATCTCTGGGAAGATATAGCCATAAAAGTAAAGAGCAGCAGCTAAAGCCAGGAAATTGACAATGGAGCACTGCCTCAATTGCTTACATATAAGTTCAAGCTCAAGCTGAAGAAAATTAAAACAAGTCCACAAGACAACTTGAGTCTAGCTCTCCACTTTTTCAAAATATTTTATTCACAGATTTGGTGAATTGAACATTAATAACAGAAGACCTGATGAGCTGTGGGAGGACAGGAAAAAAGCAAAAGGTCAAAAAAAGACAATAAGAAAGAGTTGATTAAAGTGGATGTCTGAAAAGACTCTGAAACTTGTCCTTAATCATAGAGTAGTTATTAAAAATGGAAGAAATTAGGAGGTCAAAGAATTACATAGGAAATTTCAAAGGGTAACTAAAAAGAGAGAAAAGCAAGATATTATAATCAAATATATAAAAACCTAGAATTAGAAAACCCAAAAAGAAAGATCATATTCGCCATAGCTTAAATTGAGAGAAAAATTTTAAACTTCAAATTGCAATGCTGAAAGTGTCCACAGCCAAAATATTGAAGAATTCAAGAAACATCAGAAGAAGATAGAAAGAATACTCAGGCAATGTACCAAAAAGAATTAGTCAGCACTCACCCATATGAAAAAGCAACATATAAGCCAAAACCAATGGTGATGAAGGAAGAAGTCAAAGCTTCAATGAATGCATTACCTAAAAAAAAAAAAAAAAAAAAAAAAAAAAAAAAAAAAAAAAAAAAAAAAAAAAAAAAAAAAAAAAAAAAAAAAAAAAAAAAAAAAAAAAAAAAAAAAAAAAAAAAAAAAAAAAAAAAAAAAAAAAAAAAAAAAAAAAAAAAAACCCAAGGTTGATGGAAGAACAATTGAAATGGTTCAACATGCTGATGAAGCACTCACTTATCTATGCCAGACTACATGGCCAAGATACAAACGATCAATATTTGTACCCATTCCAAAGAAAGGTGACCCAATAAAATGCTCAAACTATAAAACAGTATCATTAATACCACATGCAAGTAAAATTTTGCTGAAGATCATCCAACAATGCCTGCAACAGAACATTGAAAGTGAAGGGCCAGAAGTTCAGACCATTCTCAGAAGAGGATATGGAACAAGGAATATAATTGCTGATGTCAGATGACTCTTAGCTGAAAACCGAGAACACTAGAAAGCTGCTTACTTATGTTTTAATTGACTGTGCCATGGCATTTGATTATGAGGATCATATCAAACTCTGGATAGCCTTGAGAAGAATGACAATTCCAGAACACTTCACTATGCTCATGTGAAATTTCTACATAGCTCAAGAGGCAGTTGTGTGAACATAAAAAGTGAATACTGCATAGAAAGAGATATGGAAATCAGGAAAAGTACCCATAAAGGTTGCATCTTCTCACCACACTTATTTACTCTGTATGTTGAGAAAGCCAGAGAAGCTGGACCACATGGAGAAGAATGGGGCATCAGGATTGGAGAGCTTATTAGCCACCTGAAATATGCAGATGGCATAATGTTGCTTGCTGAGAGTGAGGAATACTTGCGGCACGTGCTGATGAAGATCAAGGATTGCAACCTTTGGTGTGGAATACAACTCAATGTAAAGAAAACCAAAATCCTCACAAATGCCTCCTTAGGTAACATCCTGATAAAAAGGGGAAAGGGTGAAGTTGTCAAAGATCTGGTCTACCTCGGATCCACAATCAATGCTCATAGAAGTGGTGGCCAAGAGATCAGAAGACGCAATGCATTGAGTCAATCTCTGCACAAGACATAGAGCATTGAAGAGCAAGGATAGTCCTTTGAGGACTGAGGTACATTTGAACACAGTCATGGTATTTTCAATGGCCTCATAAGAATGTGGAGGTTTGACACAGATTAAGGAAGACCAAAGAAGAATTGGTGCATTTGAATTATTATACTGGCAAAGAGTATTGACAGGACCACAATTGTCAAAAAACCAAAAAATCTGCCTTGGAAGAAGTAAGGCCAGCATGCTTCCTAGTAGAATAGAAGACTGACAAGGGCTCACCTTCCATACTGTGGACATGTTGTCAGGAGGGGTCAGTCCCTGGACATCATCCTGGGTATGGTGGAGGGACAGTGAAAAAGAGGAAGGCCCTGAAGGGGAGGGTATGATACAGTGACTGCCACACAGGGCTCAAGCTTAGGGACAATTTTAAGGATGGCACAGAACTGATTAGTGTTCTGTCTGGTTATGCATATGGGTCAGAACTGACTTGATAGCACCTATCCACAACACACACACACACACACACACACACACACACACACACACACACACACACCCCAATGATTCATTGGGCATTACAGAGACTTACCAGGAGAGTTAAATTAAGAAATGTCACTCCACCACAACCAATACATGCTCATTTATATATTTTTTTTAAAAACTTAATGCCAGTGAGTTGAATCTGGTCCATAGCTATCCTCTCGCACAGAGTAGAATTGCCTCTGTGGATTTCCAAAACTAAAACCTTTTACAAGAGTAGAATGCCTCTACATTTTTCAGCTGGGAGACAGGTCATGTTGAAATATTAACCTTGTGATTAAGTATCCAAAACTTAACCACGAATCCACCAGGGTCCCTATGTTAATTGATAGGAACTATATATTTTGGTGTTTTAAAATACTAATTAAGGAAATAATAAATATTTTGCATTGTGATGACTATGGAATAATTACTATAAACAATCTTTATCGGCCAGAAAATGGGCCAGGAAAACTTTGTGTACTTATTCTCAAATAAGTTCTTGTGACCTAAAAAGATGTTAAAAGTTTTAATGATTTGTATGTATAGATTACAATTTGATAGGGGGAACACCTGCATTGTTTTGAAGCTTCTATGTTTAGACAGAGGAAAAATAGACAGACATTGGTGACCACATGCTGTTTTTGCTTCAGACATTATAAAATATGTAGCCACAGCAATTAACTGAGCCTCACTTGAGAATTCTACCTGACGAATCTTCTCATGGAATTAAGGTAGTCCATGGTGAAGCCGTATCTGTGAAAGGGAAGAGTTTTTCTACATTTGATAATACTATGTGTATTCATCTAGGTGATTTTGGTATCTTAGTTAAGCATGCATTTAGAAAAGTTAGATGTTTTGTTTTTCATTCAGTAACTGCTATCTGTAAGGAGAATAACCAGAAACTGACTGATTCCTTCAGAAAGAAATGGAGTGCACATGATCTATAATTGAAAATAATATAAAATCTCTACCAAAAAAAGCGAAAATAATACAAATTAAACTCTGGGCCTACCTGTTTTTCACCACTCCTCCAATTTACCAAGCATGATGTCCTTCTCCCAGGACTGGTTTTCTCTGACAATTTGTTGAAAGTCTACTAGATGAAGTCTAGCCATCCTTGCCTCTAAAGAGAACCCTGGCCTTACTTCTTCCAACACAGATTGTCTTGTCCTTTTAGCAGTCCATGGTACTTTCAATATTCTCCTCCAGTACCATAAGTTAAATGTACCCATTCTTCTACAGACTTCCTTACTCGATGTCCAACTTCCCCATGTCAGACACACCTTAGTATGTAACTTCCTTGCTCTTCAATACCCTAAAGAGATCTTGTGCAGATTTACCTAATACCCTGTCTTTTGCTTTCTTGATGGCTGCTTCAAGGAGCACTGCTTGTAAATACAAGTAGGACAAAAATCCTTGACAACTTCCTTTTCTCTGTTTATTGTGATGTTACCCACTGGTCCAGCTGTGAGGATTTTGATCTTCCTTACATTGAAGTGTAATCCATATTGTAGGCTATCATGCTTGATCCTCCTCAACCAGGGCTGCAATTCCTTCTGATTTTCAGCAAGCAAGGCTTCTTATGACATCATAGCAGCACAGAAGCCACCAGGGTACAGTAGACTAATGGGTGGTGGAAAAAAGAGAAAGCAATCTGAAACTTAACCAAAATTCAAGGAGGCAAAAGTGAGGTTTTATTCTGAATACATCACAGACACACACGGTGCACCCAAGCAGAGAGAGAGATGAGTGGAATTCCCACCTGGAATTCCAAAAGAACCCAATGAGGAGTTTGGAATGGGAAACAAGGTAACACACCTCCCTCCCACCCAGAGAGTTGAGTGTGAGTCATTGATTCTGAGATGATCCCCAGAGGCTGCTTCCTAAGAACCCTCCATCTATAACTTGAAATTGATGCTGATTGGTGAGCACCTGTCACTGAGGCTTTTACCACATCCAGGGTTATAATTAATCAGACCCTCCCTTTAGCCTTGGCAAGGGTTTCAGCAAAGGAAGCAATTAAGGAAGACGGTCTCTTTTCAATGAGAACTTTAAAACACACCAGCAACATTTATAGGTAAAAAATACCAATATTTTTTCTATTTATGGAGCTACATTTCAAAAAAGGTAACTAAGAACTTACTGCTTTTCTTTGCTTCCTATTTAAAAAGCAATACTGTCATATGAAAATAAACATCCTTTTTTTTCCCTCAACCCAGGATTTTTAAAACACAGCAATATATATACACATATGTATATTTAAATGCCTATCATACAAATTAGGTAAAATGTGTGTACATACATATGCATGCATGAATTATGTATACACAAGACTATAAGCATTGCACATTAGTGACAGCAGGAAGCACAAAGGTTGTACAATTTCATGGTCTCAGCATCCTAATTATCATAAAAGATATAACATGGTAATTAAGTAATTATTGATTAACACAAAGAAACACCAGATGTGTTGAATGGGCTTGGTAATTAACTAACATTTTAAGTGTTTAAATTGTATAAACTCTAAATGAAGTATATACCTTAAATTTTTCTATAGCCAAATCTCAGTATATTCAAGTTCAGGAGTAATGTATTTGTAAACCTTTATTACAATTTCACAAATAACATTTGAGTCATCATTAGCAAGAGATGTTTTCATTGCTCAAGTCCTTTGAAACTTTTGGACCGTGATTTTCACAGGGACGTTTCTGAGTATGTGTATGGACCATATCCATTTCAAAAGTATACTAACAGCTATAAAGGAAGAGAAGGCTAGTGAATTGATAATTAACAATTATAAATAAGAGGAGAGTTTTAATTTTTGAAAAAAATGCAAAAGTTATCTTGCATATTGCAGGCCTTAACTTCTTACAATGTACAGTACAAGTGAGCTTTTTTTACATCTTCTAAGGGGAATGATTTCTTTATATTAATATTAGGAAATGGACTATTTTTGTCTGTTCCTTTCCAATAGTAGCAAATGGCACAACTAACTAGTTAATGGGAAGACTTCAGATATTTTCAGAGTTTATTTCCTCCAAGTTTTTACTATCTCAGTTCTTTCAATTACAGGAGAGAAATATCATCAATCCTATCCTCTTTTCTTAGAAATGCATTCTATAAGACTCAGGTCATCTCCTAAATGGTTGAGAAAAAGAAGTAGAAATTTGGAAAATAAAACCTGCTCACTTTTCAACAGTAGGGGAAAAAATGTTACTGGCATAATGTCAGCTGAAAAAATGTCAGCTTCTGCCTTTATAGACATAGCTAGTGTCTGATCAACACAAATCACTCCATGGACATGGAATCATATAAAATCATTGTGTGAGGTCTGACCACCTTCACTGGAATCTGTGCATTCAGCCATGCCTTTGTCTTCATGTAAGTTCATTCTTCTCCATCACTGTGCCATATTCATTGCTCAAATAAACAGGCATGTGGACAACTTCCAGGTTTGGGCTTAAAAATTATTAAGAACATTCTTGTACAGGCAGGTCTTTCGACAGACATACACACTGACATCTCTTGGCTATATACCCAAGAGTAAGACTGCTAGGTCATAAGACATACACACATCTAACTCCAGTAAATGTGTGAGCTGAGCCCTGAGTTTGGTTGAGTAGTGGACTGAGTGGTTGAGTGAGGGACTGTGTCCCACTGGCTTGGTGATTCCAATCCAGCAGCAGCTCTCCAGGAGCAAGGCTGGGCCTCCCACTCCCACCAGAGAACAGTGATGCCATATATATATATACATATATATATATATATATATATATATATCCCCTCCCCACCCAGAGTTGCTGTTCTTATAAAGCCTCAAATGATTTTTATGAGTGAAGGGAAAATACAGCTGGCCTCCTGCTTTTTTTTTTCTTTCACTTAGGCCACAGCCCCGAGATGTGAATTGCCTTGCTGTCATGCAGAGTGCATTGGAGAGTGGATTAATGCAGATGCAGTTAGGTTAAAATTTAATACCTTATCATTTGCCCTGCCATTTAAAATTTCTCCTACTTTTTAATATTTTCTGCTTTCTTTTCAGTTGATATTTCTCTCCACTTAATTTTGTTATTGTTGATAGTTCTTCCTTTTTGGGTATGTTTTCTTGTATATGAAATCCAGAATATATAAATCTTTAGAGACAGTATTAGGATTAGTGGTTTCTTGGGGGTATGGCAATAGAGGCTGGGGGCAATATGGATATAATAATAATGAGAACAAAAGAAAAAAAGTTTTAAAACTGATTGTGGTAATGATTGTACAACTCTTCTTGATATAATTGAACTATGGAATTGATGCTACGTGGACTATGTGCCAAAAAACTGTTTAAAACTAAATTATTTCTAATAAGTAGACACTGCCCCATGCCATTCTTACCGTTCCAAATTGAATCAGCAAGAGTAGGCATTTGATTTCCTTGTTGCTGTTAAGAACTCTAGGAATAATATTGCAGTCTTTCAAAGAAAGTTTTTCCCTCACTTGGCATTTGCTGTCTCCTAATCTGCAGGATTCTAGATTTACTTTGAGGTTCCTTAATGTAGAATTTTTAAAATCCTATGTAAGATTTTATAGGGTTTCTAAATCTGAAAATTTATCATCATCTGTTTAATTTCAATAATCCTCAAGAATTTTATCCTTGAAAGATATCTTAATACACATTCTCTTTATCATTTCTTCCAAAATCTAATCAAATGTACATGAGACCTTTTCATTTCATACTGCTTGTCTCTTAACCTTTTGTATGTTCCATACAGCAATTTCTTTGTGTTACATTCTGAGTAATTTCTTAACTATATCACCCAGCTCTCCAATAATTTCTTGAATTTTGTGTTACTTACTTTTTAACTAATGTATCAATTTCTTGTTTCAATTAGTAAGTTTTTAATACCTGATATTTTCTGTGGGTCTTTGTTAAATATGTTTATATTTTCTTATTCTTAGAGATTTTCTATTCTAATTTCAATCTTTTTAATCTTTTGAAGTTTAATATATCTATATTCTATGCTTGATAATCATAAAACTGAAATAACTCATTATCAAATTTGTTGTTAGGATATTCTCTCCTTTTTTCTTTGTCTTTTTAAAGAGGTTTCTTTCCTCTTGGGCATGGCAAAATTATAATTATGAAATGATATTAGTTTAATTTTAATATTTCAAACACTACAGAACCTAGTTTTACCTCAAAGAATATGGTATCTTCCACAAATTATTCTGAGGGGTATGTATGAATTCATTCATAATCTTCCTCGCCATTTTTTTCAGGAAATACCATCTTTTCTTATCACCTTAATTAGCATACCCCAGGAAGAATAAAAACCTGGGAGAAGATGCATTTATGAAAAGTAAACAATAGTGGTTTCAGGACTGAGGGACTAATGGGATTAAAACTGATGAGAGGTCAAGAAATATGAGTGTCAAGAAATCCGTGCTGGATATATTGGTATTTGTGAATTTATCCAGAATATCCCCAGGGCAGATTATTTTTCTGCCAGTCAATATACTAAAATCACACAATAGAAGATTTCAATTGAGACATTTACTTTTTAAATTATTTGTAGATTTTAAAGCACTTTGTGAAGATGGGCAAGTTTTAATACTTTTCAAAGACTTCAGAAAATGCTTACATTTTATATCTATATGGTAGGTAGTGACCTCCTAAAGTGGCCATGTTAAAACCCCTACAATGTAAACATATTATACAGTAAAAGGAACATTGTATAGTCGAGTAAATTAAGAATTTGAAATGAAGAGCCTGGGATTAAGTATATTTAAATGGGTCCAATATAATGAGGGGATCTTGATGAGATGGTGACAGGAGGCCCAGAAGGAGAGAAACTGATGTGATAATGAAGTCAGGTGGCACACAGAGAGAGAGAGAGAGAGAGAGAGAGAGAAAGAGAGAGAGAGAGAGAGAGAGAGAGAGAGAGAGAACTATTGAAACAGTCTGCTTGCTTAGAGTGTGGAATATGGGAACAGGAGTCAAAGAACACAGCCCTGCCTTGATTTTAGGAAATTTGATCTCTAGAACAGAACAGTAAGGTGATTAATTTGTTTGGGTTTAAAGAGTTAAATTTAACCATATTTGTTACCCTGGCAAGAGGAAACTAATAAAATTCATATCAGTTTATAAGAAATATCGCATTTATATTCAGCCTGTAGTAGTTAGATTTTATGCCACGTTGCACCTGTGTAAAATTAGAGGGATGGTGTCCAATCTATCAATTAGATCATAGCTGGACCCGTCCCCATTTTCTCAATCACTAATATAATAGTCAACTTTTATTTATTCCCCCTCTCACATCTTCACAGAGTTTATTGTTATTGTTTTGAGCTATCAAGTCAATGGCGACTGATAAAGAGCCTGTGAAAGAAAACAGACTTTCCCTCTAGAATTTCCAAGAGTGTAACTGCTGTAGAAGCAGACTGCCACTTCTTTCTTCCACAGAATGACAGGCAGATTCAAACCTGTATTGAGTTAGCTGTGTAACTACTGCACCATCAGCCCTCCTTCCAGATGTGACATTGCCTCTAAAATAGACCCCACCACTGGATTTTGTCGTTTTCAGCTCTTCTATACTTTTACTTAAATTTATTTTCCTTAAAGGTAGATTTATTTATGTGAACTCTGGAACCCAGATGCTTAGCTTATATTATAAGCTACATGAAAAATTGTGGGATGAATGGATGGATGGATGTCTGGATGAATATATGAATAGATGGATGGATGGATAAAACATTGATGCTTCCTACAGTAGTCTAATCTGGAGAATTATTTCTATCTTTGTCTCTGATAAATGATAGAGGATTGAAAAACCTAGCCAACTGTAAATTCAAGAAACATGAAATCACAATGACATATGTCAATCTCTCCCTTTTCAGACTTCAAAAAGATCTTCATACTTAACACCAATGACAAAGACTTAAATGACTATGATTTGCTTATAACTTATAGTTAGGATTCTTTTGAGATAGTGATGGAAAATGACAGACATTTCATAATGGAAACCTGAATATATTTTAAGTATGAATGTAAGAGGTGTTTTTAAAGTAGGAAAATAACATGTAAGAGCTGACGTATTTGACCTGCTGCTAAGTCTTTGCATTTTAAGCCCAACACATTTAAGCATGCAATTCTAAACAAATAGTCTGTTCTCTATTGAACACATCACAAAACACTCACTGTAATGTTTAGTTTGTGGCTGAAGAGAAAATAACGAGTATTTTAAGATGTTTTAACTTTTAAAATTTGCATTTTGAGATAAAAAGGAATTTGAAAAGACACTGAAACTGAAATCGAGTTTATTATACCAAACCTCTATAAAATTAAGCAAAATATAATTTCTTAAGACTAGTGTGATGATTGAAGTTGTGTGTCAATTTGACAGGGTTATTGCATTCAGTGGTCGTGCAAATATGTTATCTCCCTTTATGAAATGTGCTACAATATATTCACTTCCATAGCAAAATATACTATGAACAGCAATTTAATAAAAGGGAAGTTCCTCGGGGGTGTGGTGTGCTAACAATATATATGAACTTTAAGGGAAAGATCTCTGACTTTTGCCTTTGCTCAATTGGAGTCATGCACCTGCTTTATCATCATCTGCCCTCTTGTTCTTTGGACTTGAACCAGTGGCCTAACAGACTGCATGACAAGCTTGATTTGTCAACTCCTACAGAAATATAATCCAGTCTGATGACGGGCACATGACTGGCACTGGGACATGCTAGTTTTTAAAGCAGCATGAATTTCCCCTGGAATCAATCAATGATCATTCTCTTCTTCTTCTCCTCTTCCTCCCCCTCTTCCTTCTCACCCTTCCTTCTTGTTCTTTTCCCCCTTAACCTCCCCCTCCTTCTCCTTCTTTTCCTTTCCCCCCCTCCTCCTTCTTCTCTCCTTTCTCCTCCTCTTTCTACTCCTCCTTCCTCTTCTTTATCTTCTTCTAGAGAGGCAAAACCAGATGATTCCAGCAAGTCAATTCTGATCCAATGCTATCTTATAGAATAGATAGAAACTTCCCCTTGTGTGTTTCAGAGACTATAATTCTTTACAATGGTAGTGTGTTAGTGTGGGTACAACAGAGAAACAACTCCACAGAAACTCATTTATATAAGAGAGAATTAATTTTTTTTTAAAAAAAGAGTTTTATATGAAGGGTAAGTGCACATCAAGAAGACATCCCAACCCAGTTCTACCCACAAGTCCAACATTAGCCCTAATGTCCGACACCAATCCACAAAGTCCTTCTCCCTCTCACAAAACACATGCAATACACTTACTGCAGATAGAAAGTGGAATCATTGAGCATGTAAACATCTCAGCGCTGACAGAGGTCTCTACACAGCTGCTCCAGTACCCAGGGCTGCATCAAGGTAGATCCATGTGCCTTCTCCTCAGAGACGTCTTGCAGAAAGTTAGTCTTGCAAGCTGAATCAAGGAACTAAGGCAGTTGCACCCTGGTCCGACCATCAGAAAGCAAGAGACCCGAGAACTGAAAAGGTGAGCCATTTATCGCTCCACCTTTCAATTAACCCTACATATGTTCATTGGCCAGGTTGGCATAATCAACCATAATGATCTCAGCTAAAAAGCCTCATCTTTTATCCACAAGACAGACTGCTGGTTTTGAATTGCTGACACTGAGTTTAGCAGTCTGACCACACAGCCATGACAAAGGAAATAAACGTGAAAAAGGATTCAATAACTGTTGTGTTACAACTAAGGAGAATTTTTAAAATTGATCTTTCTGAATAGCTGGGATTCAAGCCTAAGAAATAGAGAGAACTAGCTACAGTTAAATGAAACATGTATCAAACAGATCATTTTAAAGAGAGACTAGCTCCTTGATTCATGAGAAATCACAATCATGCAATATGAAAAATGAATA
The DNA here is from genome assembly GCA_004026705.1 of Nesogale talazaci. NCBI lineage: Eukaryota > Metazoa > Chordata > Mammalia > Afrosoricida > Tenrecidae > Nesogale > Nesogale talazaci. The sequence continues at coordinate 98,548 of PVJH01002943.1, forward strand.
TTGAACATTTTATTTTATTTTTTTTTATTTTTATTTTGGGGGAGCATCACTGCTCTCTGGTGGTGGGAGTAGGATGCCCAGTCCCACTGCTGGAATTGAACCTCCGTCCCAGTGGGCCGCAGTCCCATGCACAACCACTTCGCCACCGGGGCTCAGCCCCCGATATTGAACATTGTAAAGAGTAAACTGTCTCAAATACTACAGCTACGTTTAGTGTAAACAGAATGTGGATATACATACCTGCATGAACAACACCATTTCAAATAATTTTGGAAATTCTTTTGGTTTTAAAATTCATATGTTCAAACATTGGAAACAGATTTGGAATCCTTAACAAAAGGAGAGAATATTTAAGTATTCAATATTTGTATGAATAAATATTTGAAAAACACAACTATTCAGGAGTAATTTCCTATTAATTCACAGCTCCAAGAGTAAGGAGATAAATTTAAAATCAGAGAACTCATGTGGTGACTCTTCTACTCTTTGGGTACTTTTTTCAAATTATCGCCATAGGTTCCATACGACCCTGACTCCAAATATTCACCAAAAAAAAAAAAAAAAAGAATTTAATCACTGACTTTTTTTTTGTTTGTTTGTTAATCTTCTCAATTCCATGTAATCCAACTTTTCCTTTTAATTAATATTCTGGAACTTCATTTTGTAAGGCTTCCATTGCCCTACTAATCAATTAACTCAATACTTTTTTTTTTTTGAGACACAGAATACCTGTCATGACAAACTTCCTTGAAAACATTTCTTTTGTTGGCCTTCAAGTGTTCTCTCCAGGCTATTATCCCACTCCTCAAACTCTCCTCACTTGATTTCAACTTCAGATTTCTCCCCTCTCTCATTTTTCCTTGCTCTACAAACTTTTTGAAACCTTGTATAGTTGCATAAATCCAAATATCATTGTTTGTCTCTTTGACCTTCTAAATATATGTCAAAATATAAGTTGAGATTATTCTGTTGATGTGTGATTGGCAATCTGATGGCTCTATTGTGTAAGTGTTGGACTGTTAACCACAAGGTAAGAAGTTCAAACCCAGCATCTGGTCCGGTGAGAAATTGTTGAATTTGTGTTGTATTTTCCTTAACCTATCATTTATTGACAACTAAGATGTATTTTAGTTTTTAAAAGTGTTTGGAATCTAACTATTGAGGAAGATAGAATTCCAATACAATTTTAGATAAAATTTTTTTGCAAATTTAAATAGGAAATTTAAAATTCAGTGTAGATTAATGCTATTGATGTTTCATTTAAAGGTTAAGATGCTTATTAAAGAATACTAAAGTTATAAATATTTTCTAGTGCCAAAACATCAAGCAATAACATCACTGAGAAATTTTATGAGTGTGATATATATCATTAGTTCATAAATTCACCTTAGTTTAACTGTATAATATGTAATTGAATCAAAGCCATAGTGGAAGAAACTTATAGTCCTATAGTGAAACAGACACTTTTTGCTATACTTTATCTTAAAAATATGTAAATAACTTAAACTTGCTATGAATTTTGAGATTATTCATTCTGGTGAATTCTATTAAATGGGAAATAATAGCTTTTCTGATGTGTTCAAGACTATCATAGATTAAATCCACTGACCAGGAAAAGGGGAAATCTTTGTGCCATTCTGAAGTTTGCCTGCAGCTAAATTATTTTGTATTAACTGAATTTGCTAGCTAAAGCAATTATTTTTCTGTAACATTTTTCTTTCAGACAGTAACCACAAAGGATACATGTAGCAACCCAAGAACCCATGCCTCACAAAAGGAAAAACATTTTTATTATCAATAAAGTGCTATAACTGTGAAGGTTACTGAGTAATAATATGTAGCAAATCAACAATAACAAAAGGTGGAATATATTATCAATATAACAAAAGGCACTTTTAATAACCTGACTACCAATTTCTTCCTCATAAAAGGAAACATTAAATATCTAGGAAGAAAAGCTATGGATAGAGGTATAAACATAAGTGTGTATATACATAAATATATTAATCATAAAATAGAGGTATTGGCTTATATACATATATTTATGTGGCAATACAGTGAGGTAGTGGGCAGACTTTGGGTTCTGCTCAAGCCTTGCCTCAATGCAAGAACATTTTTTTCTAACAGCCTGGCAGTCTGTGATGCTCATCCTCATGACATGATCACTAACAAAAAAAAAATGAATACAAACACAAATGTGGTGCCAGGCTATTAAAAGATATAGCATCTGGGATCTTAAAGGCATAAAGTTAAACAAGTGGCCATTGAGCAGAGAAGCAACAAGTTCACATGGAAAAAGCACACCAACCTGTGTGATTATGTGGTGTCGATATAATCAGAAGATCCAAAGCAAAACCAAACAAAACACATATTGTTAAGAATAGGAGGAGTTTGAACAGAGGCCCCAAGTCCATCTGTAGACAACAGGGCATTCCTTCATAGAAGGGTCATAATAAATGGATGAGCCAACCAGGGTGCAATATAGCACCGATGAAACACACAATATTTTCTGGTTCTTTGAGGCTTCCTCACCACCCGCCATCATGACCCCATTCCTGCCTTTTAGAATGCTTACAAATAAGAACTCATGACTCACAGAATCTAGGTCAGATAAACCCCTCAGCAATAGAAATGGGGGTAGCAGAAGCATGAGAGTAGGGGGAAGGTGTGGACAGGAGGAGGGAAGGAGGAGTCAATCTCAATGATCAACACAAAACATCTCCAACCAGGGAGATGTACAGTAGAAATGTGGGTGAAGGGAGAAAGTAAGATATGAAAATAGTAATTATGAATTATCAAGGGATCACAAGAGTGGGAGGGGGAGGAAGGCACAAAGTGGAGTCAATATCAAAGTTTAAAATGAAAAGTAAATCTTTAGAAAATAATGATTGCTACATATGTACAAATAGGCTGGATACAGTTGATGTATGGGTTTTATAAGATGGTGTATGATATAAAAAATAGTAACAATTTGAAAATTATCAAGGGTCCATGGGGGAGGGGGCTGGAGGAGGGAGGGGAAATATGGGGAGCTGGTACTGGGGGCCAAAGGGGAGGGAGGATGCTTTGAGAGTGATGATGGGAACAAGTGTGCAAATGTGACCTGCATACAATTGATGTATGTATTGATCATGATGGGAGTTGTATGAACCCCCAATAAAATGATTTATAAAAAAGGAAGGGGAAAGAGGAGCTTATACCAAGGGCTTAAGTGGAAAATATTTGGAAATGAATGTGACAACATGTGTACAAATATGCTTGATACAAATGATGCATTGAATGTTGTTATAAGAGCTGTAAGAGTCCCCAATAAAATCATTGAAAAAAGAAAAAAAATTCTTCCAAAAAAAGAGTTGTAAGAGCCCCCAATAAAAGTATCCTCGAAAAATTAAATGATGTTTTCTATTAGAAATAAAAATCATTTCTAATGAGTAGAAAAAAGTAAAAGAATGTATTTTTCCACTTCACTTTTTCTAAGTGTACTAGGGCTGTTTCAAACCACACGATGCATTTGTCTTGCACGGCTAAGCCCAAGACAGAGTATTTAACCATTGCTCTTGAACAGTGAGGTCTTGCTGTACTTCTGTTCAGTCCAGAGGATGTCCATTTCACACTAACTACCTCCAAACGTTCAGCGTTCTACTCTCAATCTCAGGCTTTAAAATATAGCCTGAGACACTAAAGTGAAAACTACTTTGAGGGAAGAGTGACATCCTTTGACTAGAGTAGAACTGTTCTCTGGGCTAGAGGAACCTGTCAATCACGGCTTCATTTTTCCTCCACAGAGCAGTGAGTGAGTTCAAACCACTATCTCCTAGCGGTTAGCAGCCCAGCATATAGTCCAGTAGGTCGGTAGATGTTCCCTTACGTCAGGGATCACTCCATGGCTCACTTTCATCATATGTATTCATTTCCCAAGACTGCTGTAACCAAGCACTGAAAACTTAGTGACTTGACAGAAAGGTGTTCTCTTATTGGAGAGCAATGTTCATTTTCCTGGATTTAAATGGGGGTGCTGGCAATCATGTGCTCCCTGTAGCAACTCTATGAAAGAGTACTCCTTTGACTCTTCCAGCTTCTGGTGGATGCCTAAATTCGTTGACCTGTGACCACATCACCCCAATCTCTACCCTCTAACTCCAGGTCTTCGCACATTACCATAAAATATCATGACATCTTCAGCTTTGATGTCTAATTTTCTGTTTAGCTGTCTTTCATCAATATTCCTTCCAATTACTTTAATTTTCTACATTCCAGGCCAAACTGTAGACTCTTCCAATGTCCTTTTTCGATTCTCTCTTTTCTGTATTTTTGCTGACCTTTGACTTTCTTCACAGAGCTCTGGTGGTGTCCTGCTTACTCTTACTCTTATCCCATCAGGTCAGCGGTGAGAAATCACCAGCCACTCTGTGGGAGAAAGACAGGACTTTCTACTTCCATAGAGAGTTTTGCAAACTCACCAGGGCAGTTCTATTCTGCCCGCTAAGTTTTCTCTGAGTTGGCATCAAGCAATGGCAGTGATCTGTTTGCTTTCTTCAAAGTGTTATGATGTAGCTGGCCTGGGGTGATACCACAGGTCAGCAATTTGAACCACCACCTATCCTATGGGAGAAAGTTGAGGCTCTCTATTCTCATAAAGATTTCCAGTTTCCCAAACCCACAGGGGTAATTCTAGTCTGTTCTATAGGGTAGCTGTGTCAGTCTCAAACAAGTCATTAGCCGTGGATTTTTTTTCACTCTCTTGGCTTTCTTCACGTGTTACATACTTGATGCCATCCCAGGATTCATCAGTTCCTTGTTCCTTGGTGTTTACAGTGTTAAATTTATCCTTGAAGTGGTGTCTAAGTTTACGTGGTGTGTTAGTCCAGGTAGACTAGAGAAACAAATTCATGACACGCATATGGATATAAGGAAAAGGTTTATATACAAGAGGAATGGGATATTGAGAGAGCATCCCAGCCCAGTCCAGTTCAGTCATATGTCCAATATTAGCCCTTATGCCTGATATCAGTCTGTAAAGTCTCCTTCCGACTCAATAAGTCACAGGCCAGTGGGTACAGAGTCCTGGCGCTGGCAGGGGTCTCCCCATGGTTCCTCGTTTCTAGGGCTCAGGGTCCATCATCAGCATCCAGTGGTGGTAGAAGGAACTCAGCACTGGCAGGGGTTTCCACATGACTTCTCCAGCTCCAGAGGTCTGGTTCCATCAGGGCAAGGCCGTGCGGCTTCTCGTCTGACTCCAGCACCTTAGGTGCTGCCATCTTGTCTTGTCCGCAGTTCATTGTCTCTGAGACTAATTCCCAACAACTGGGGAGATAGCTTCTTGTCTCCATGAGGGAAATATTGTGAGATTTCCCAGAAGTCTCAGGAGAAAGCTGTGCCCACACAGAGGTGTCATTGGCTCCTCAATGGCTATCTCCAGATTAACAGGCTAGACTCCACCCCTACATCTCAATCATAAAATTGACATATCGAATACATGACCACCACACATGGGTTGTACTCAAAATTGTATTTGACTCTTGTGGGCTTCTTATTTAATTTGATTCCTCTTTGTTCTGAACTTGCACATGAGAAATTGATGGTTTCTTCCCTAGGAAGCCTCTCATACTGCTTTGGCTAGTTATAGTGCAGTTTGCCATCATCTGTCTCCACAGTGGGATAGATATTGATTTGATTCCTGTGGATTCCATCTATGTTATTGAATGATTTTGTCACAAATAAGTCATTGGCCTTGCAAAATTTTATCACGTGATCTCTGGCATAATTTCTATCACCAATGCTTTATTTTATAACTACCGATCCTTCATCTTTGTTTCTGATTTTCATATCTCAATCACCAGTAGCATCAATGCATTTCATGTTAGAGCTTTTCAAGACTTCAGAAGTTAGTAGAATTCTTCACTACTGACTTTAGTGGTTGGTGTCTAAAATGAAAGAATTGTCATATTAACTAGTTTTCCTTTTGTGCATATGCATCTTATTCTTTCATTAACAGCATTGTTTTCCCAGCTAGCCCTTGATATATTTATTTTGATAGAATTTACAGGCTCCAGCTACTAGGGTATCATATCAGTGTTTGTGAGATCATGAGTCATCCTCAGGCATCACCTGTGAAGGGATGATATAGTACCATGTGAGCATTAAATGATCTCTTTCTGTCTCTCTCTCTTTCACACACACACACACACACACACACACACACACACACACACACACACCCTACTCACTGACCAAGATATTTAGGTTGCGATAACCACTCCCTTATGCAAGAATTACCTCTATTTGAAAATGGAGAATAACCATATCTCATTGTAAAATAGTTATGGCTACATCACTATACCATTGTCAAACCAGTGATAATTATTGGCAAGCCAAGTTAACACATAAGCTTAACCATTACTACCAGTGTTATTTTTGAACTTATGCATTCTTTACTGGCAGATATGTGTTGGTAATGTACAATAAATTCAGATGTTAGATTTTTCATTTTTGCCATAAATGTAAAATGCTTGATAATAATAGTTGATAAGAGTAGATGTAATATATAAAAGGCACTTAGAACCATGTCTGGCATGCATATACCACTCAAATGTTAGCTCATGGCAGCGAAGTACAAGATGAAACAGCAGTAAAGAAATTCAGAAAATATGCTTCAAAGTGGAGAAAATTCATTTAAAACAAACATTTGTCACCTCCAGAAATTTCGTGTGTGATAACTTTGAACTATCGTTATTATTTAAAGTATCCTACCATTAATTTAGATACAGTTAATGCAATGGTTTAAGCAGATGATTCAAGTAGCCATTTTGAATTTACTTTCCATTTCTTTTCACTTGAAATTAAAGATATTTCAACAATTTCATTTATGTTGAACTTTTCCTATGATCAAAGTAAAACATTCTATATAATAATCTCTGTTCACTCTTGTTCCTCCTGCCCACCTAGGATACAGATTTAATGACATTCAACATCTCTGTCCATCGATCATGGTGGAGGGAACACGGGCCCGGTTGTGTGCGAAGAGTACTGCCCCCATCAACCCATGGGATGATGGATGACTACACATACATCTCAGTTACAGGCTGCATGGTTGACTTCCAGTACCTAGAGGTCATCCACAGTGCCGTGCAAATACTACTCTCTGTAAGTATCATTCTTGTGTCCCTGTCTGATCATGTCTCTCCATACTCAAGATTTTGTATCTATGTATTCTCTCTTCACTTAGGTTCTAGATAATGCAGCATATAATCATGCATAGACTCCCTTCAACTGATACAACTAGCCACAATTATGATCTTGTCTTTATGTTTAATGGTGGTTTACATATTTTTTCTCCAGAGATTTTGTTTTCAGAACCAGGCATCTGCTGGAGATATCACTTCATTTAATAGAAAAGTCTTGCCATTTCCCAGAAGTGATACATTATTCATGAACTACCTCAGGCTTGACTGCAAATGCACTTCTACTACTAATGCATTATTTTGCCAATGCATATTAATTCAAAAGAAAGAAAGATGGAAAAATCATACCTAGCGCCTTGCTCACTCAATAGTTTGCTTAATCTAAAACAATGCATGTTTCAAATATTTATTCTCTTAAAAACAAATCCCTCTAGACTGATTTAGTCATTTTAATGTATAAAACTATTAGCATAGAGATGGAAAATATGGCTTAAGAGGAATACAGAAACTTTGTATTCCAACAGCTTCTTAAAGTTAATAATATTTCCAACAGACTATTTCACCCACAGTTTGACTGCATTTTGGAATGATGTTCACTCAAGATATATACTTTCACTAAGGATAGTATTCCTTTGAAAACCAACAAAAGTTGATATTTTGTTTGAAGTCACACTCAACCATACTTTTTTCATATAAACCAACAAGTTCATCTTCCCAACTGGCTATATAAATGGATGCTAATTAATGATAACCAGACAAACAAACAGATAACAGAAATATAAAAGGAGTGTGTCAGTGAATAAAATACCTTGGAATATTTCTAGGAAAAAAAAACTTTGAGAAATTCTTACTATCATTTACTATACAGGTAATTTCCTGACTTTTAGTGTGGTTCTGGTTTTTCTCTGTTGTAAGTCGAATACTTTGTTTACATTTTAAATGTTCATGATCATTAACAGAGTCTATAAATATGGTCTTTGTTGCCTGGACACACCATGTATAAACTCACAGATCCATGAAAGTACATATCTTAAGATATCTTAAAATGTTTCAATACTAAAAATATACAAATACCTAAAATACATGAATGATAAAAATTTACTCATAAGGTAAAAATAAGCATTTTTCAGTTGTGAATTTTCTCCACTTGTCAAAGGTTCTAAATCACCTGGCTTCTAATTGAGAATGAGATGGTATTTCTGCTCAGAAAATTAGTGAGAACTGTGTCTGCCTGGTACTTTTCCTTCTTTTTCTTTTCCCTTTTTTAATGTATATTTCACAGAAACATCTCGCAGATGTTTCACAGAACATTTCACAGAAACATCCTAAATCTGTGTTGAGACTTTAGAAAAGTTTCTGGTGCATGTCTTCAAGTAACAAGCATACTTCAGGAAAAGAAAACTACAACTAAATCCTTTTACTGTAAAATAAAATTGTTCCAGAGGCCCAACATACAATGATGAGTTAAGTTTTATAAAAGGAAAATTGGAGTGCTAATAGTTATTGGATATGTGCACAGTTCAATTGTCATATGTTATTAGAGAGGAACATTACCCACCATGACAACCCCTGAGCAGGCAGCAGTGTTTTGCATAGTAAAGCATACAACTGAACATGTACAGGTAAATATCTAAGAAGGATAACATCAACAAGTTGTGTGTTGCAATGTTGCATGCAGAGCATATTATTAACATAAGATGTGCCATAAAAGGGGGACAGGTGATTGTTAGGTGTGTTTCATCATAGCTTGAATCTTTTTCTAAGTTGAAGACTGCCTACTGCTATGTAACAGCCTACTCATCGATGTGATGCAGCTTTATTGAGTAACATTCTCTGGGGCAGGTGTTAGGGCAAGGATCAACTGTGTAGTTATTTTCCATGTGATGTTGTCTAAAGTCATGTAAATGAGTCATTAAATTGGGCATTGAAAGGTTGGGCCATCCAAGAAGCTCTGAGTTGTAGGTATACTAAATCATATACGGATTCTCTTTATCCAGTAAAAGTGACACTTTCTTTTTATTTATCTCTTTTAAATCATTTTATTGGGGGCTGTTACAGCTCTTATCACAATCCAGCCAGCCAGCCATTGGGTCAAGGATATTTGTACATATGTTGCGATTATCACTTTCTTTTTTTGTGTGTGATTATCATTTTCTAAACATTTTCTGTCTACTTGGGCTCCCGGTACCAACTCACATCCCACTTCCCTTGCCCTCCTGCCCTCATGAACCCTTGATAATTTAATAAATTATTATTATTTTATCCTGTCTTACATTGACTGCTGTCTCCCTTCACCCACTTTTATTTGTTCCTCTGGGAGGGGATTATATGTAGATAATTGTGATTGGTTCCACCTTTCTTCCCCGTCCTCTCCTGATATGGCTGCTCTCATTATTGGTCTTGAAGTTTGTCTGTCCTGTGTTCCCTGTGTTGCTAGTTCCTATCTGTACCAGTGTATATCCTCTGGTCTACCTGGATTTGTAAGGTAGAATTGGGGTCATGATAGGTGAAGATGGGGGGTGGGGGGAGAACTAGAGGACAGTTGTATGTTTCCTCATTGCTATACTATACGCTAACTGGCTTATCTCTTCCTTGTGATCCTTCTGTGAGGAGAATGACAGATTATCTTACAGCATGATTCATTTGGGACAGCTAATTTAATGGTACTAAGTGATGAACTGGATCCTTATCATTTTGGATTCTTCAGCGGAGCTCTGAGAGGATTTATGCTCTCACCCCAGAATCGAGGACAGAATGAAACCCTGCTTGGTCCTGCATCATCCTCACAATTTCTCTCATGTATAAGCCCATTCTTGTATCTGTGCCCATACACCTTGTTGAGAACCTTCCTCTTCTCTGTCCTCCACTATGAAGTCCTCCAGGAATTTATCTGCCTGGACAATACATCCCAAGTATGTGAGACAAACAATTCTCCTTAGAGTCTAAGGAATATTCCAGCTGTACTTCTTTCAAGACTGATTAACTAGTTTGTTTGGCAGCCCACAGTACTTTCAGTATTCTTTTCACTGCACTATAAAGAGGGAAAACAAAATGAGCAGTGTAATTCAAAACATAGTATTACTTTTTTCTACTAGAGAATGTAGATAAAATCTCTCTGCTTAAGAGTCTCTATAAAAAAAGAGCCTCTATCTATATTTTCATTCAAATTTATTCATTTATTCTCCAAATATTTGGACATTGAAAACTTAAAAAATAATTTAAAAAATAAAAAGACTAGAAATAATATTTGCATCATGTTTGATGACAAGAAATAGTATCCACAGTACATATGGCTACCATTTATATTAATGGTAAAAACATAATTATTTAGTAAGTAATCATAAATTCATGAGGATTCTTAATCAGTTTATTCACATAAGAGAAAATTTAAATTGTAAGTTATGAAAGATGAAAATTTCTAAGAGTAACTTGATATGTGCTAACTAAATTTCATTAAACACCAACTTTAAAAATAATAAAATATAAGAATAGTAGAGACTTTATTCATAAAAATAGGGCCATAAACCTCCATTCAAGTACACCCTTAATATAAGAACACATTATTCTAACAATTCAGCATTCTGTGATGCTCACCTTCCCGATATGATCAATTGCTGAAGACAAAATGGGTGCATAAGCACATGTGATGAAGAAAGTTGATGATGCCCAGCTATCAAAAGATATAGCTCCTGGGTCTTAAAGGTTTTGAAGATAAATAAGCAGCCAGTTAGCTGAGAAGCAGCACACCAACCTGTGTGATTATGAGGTGTCAATAGGATTAGGTATCGGTCATCTAAGACCCACAGTAAAACCATACCCAAAGTGAATGAGGGAGGCCATAAAGTGGAGACCCAATGCCCATGTGCAGGCATTGGACATCCCCTTACAGAGAGATCACAGGGAAGAAATGAGCTAATCAGGGTGCTGTATAGCACCAATGAAACACACCACTTTCCTCTAGCTCTTTGGTGCTTCCTTCACCCCACCACCATGACCTCAAGTCTACCATACAAATTGGTTAGAACACAGCATGCACACTGCTACAGAGAAAAGCCAGCAACACAGGGGATCCAGGATAGATAAACTTCTCAAAGTCAAAAGGAGAGTAGAGATAACAGGAAGATTAGGGGAGGGGGGGCAGAAGAAATGGGAATTTCTCATAAGAATCAACCTAGAATCCCTCCTGGGGGATAAATATCAGAAATGTGGGTGAGGGGTGATGGATATCAATGTAAGATATTGTAAGATATGGAAAACAATTAATCTAACTTATGAAGGGTTTGTGAGGGAGGGCAGCAGGGGAAGGAGGGGAGAAATGGGGAGCTGATATCAGGGGCTCAAGTGGGAAGAGAATGCTTTAAAAATGATGATGGCGACATACTGCAAAAGTATTTGACACATTGGAGCAATGTATGGATTGTGATAAGAGATGTAAAAGCCCCCAATAAAAGTGCTTTTATAAAAAAAATAGTGACATAAAATATACTTTGGTCTTGTAGCCCTTAGTAAAATTTCTCAAAAGAAAACAATTCATCCAAGAAAATGTTCATGTCATTGTGATTTATAATAACAAAACCCTGGTTATGTCTAAAAAATATACCATTAAAGAGACGCATAATAATTTACAGTACATCAACATGGGTTAAAGATAAATAGTGGTAATTGTGCTAATTTCAAGATTATATGTGAAACATGGAAAGATATTTTTATAATCAAGGGTGCAAATCAAGGTATGAAAATAATGCAGAGTGATTTTTCATTAAGTGATTTAAATTTAAAATATTTAAAATATAAATTTAAAAAGTTTAAAATACCATGCTACATTTTAAATAATAAATTCCAATCCAGCAAATTATTTTTTAAATGTGTAGAAGATGTATTTGGTTCTTCTTCTTCTTCTTTTTGAGATGTTCAAACATTCTGAAATCTCATGATATTTACTTGATCATTTAGAGACAATCTTAATCTTAAACCTACTGCTATTGGTCTGTTTTGTCTAATTAATGTCCTCTATTTTACTTCTATGGACTCTAATATCCATTGCAATAGCAACTCAAAACTCAGAGAGGAAATTTATGATTAAAGGGTTTCTTAAGGGTGTTAACAATTTATAACACAGTGAGAAATACTCAGGATAGTTATCAGGGCATGTTGCTAAGTTCTTTCAGGTCAGCTAATAAAGGTCTCAAAGCATATACCACTCTTCTGGAAGCTTCAACCAGAAGGCATTCTGCTCTCTGTGGGTCAGTAAGCCTATCTCCCTGAATTAAGTGCTCAGTGCGCCCCCCCCACACACACACACACCAGTAAATCTCAGCCCACAGGCTCATAGCTCCACTTCCATGGCTCAGCAACCAGCTTCCTCAATTTACGTGCCCAGAGTCACCCTTCTTTTCACGCTAGCCTCTCTCACAGAAGCACTCATGTTTGCTTTCCCCATGGCTTGAAAAGTCTCTCATTCTATTCCATGCTCTGGCTCCTGGTTCTACTGCTGCTTCCTCTGATGGAATAGTTGTCTCCTGACTCCAGGAGAGTCACTGTGTAGGAATCTTGCGATGGGAGGATGCACCCACTCCTGGTTCTCACAGATAATGAGATCCCTCCTCCTGCTTCTCAGAGAGTTTATTTCATACACAGCAGATTAGTATTGCAGGGAATCATGTTCACAATTACTCACAGCTGAATAGTCTCAGCATCTTCTCCTGCCTTCTTACCAAACCATGCAGGAAAAGGTGGCTTATTGGGAGGTACTTAGCGTCCCTGCAGAGTGAATTCCAATCCACAGCAACACTGTAACCCCCAAGCAAACTCTCTGATATTGGTTTGGTTGTGACTCATATTGACCATATAGGACAGAGTAGAACTGAACCGGTGGGTTTCGGAGTTTGTAAATCTTTACAGAAGTTAAGTAAATCTTAACCCTCATAAAGACTGGTGGTTTTAAACTACTGGCGTGGGGTTGGAAGCCAAGTGGGTATAGGATTTTTTCCAGCAGCACCATAGAACAGAGCAAATCAGACACTGTAAAGCTCTAGAAATGCTAACTCGTCTTTCAAGTGGGTTCAAACCACGGACCTTTTGTTTAGATGTCCAATGTTTAAGATACTGTATTACCAGGTATGTTAGTCCAGATAGACTAGGAACAAATTTCAGAGACATGCATATAGGTATAAGGAAAGGGTTTATATTCAAAAGAAATGTGACACTAAGAAGGCATCCCAATCCAGTCCAGTGCAAAGTCATAAGTTCAGTTCAATATTAAACCCATGTGCCCGCAATCAGTCTATAAAGTCTGCTTCCAGCTCAAGAAGTCACAGGTCAGTGGGTGCAGAATTCTGGCGCTGGCAGGGGTCTCCCCATGGCTCCTCACTTCCAGAGCTCAGGTCCATCAACAGCATGCCACTCCAGCTTTAGAGGTCTGTCTTCATCAGGGCAAAGCCGTGTGGTCTCTCTGCTGGCTCCTCCAACTTCTCCGAGGTTGCATCTTGTCTCTTCCGTGATTAAGCGTCTCTGAAACTAACTCCCAACAACTGGGGAAGATAGCTTCTCATCTTCATGAGGGAAATATCGTGAGATTTCCCTGGAGTCTCAGGTGAAAGCCATGCCCACATAGAGGCTTCATTGGATACTCAATGGCTTTCTCCTGATTAACAGGCCAGACTCCACCCCTACATTTCAATTATAAAATTAATATAAGCACATGACTGCCACACCACGCCTCTTCACATTTGCTGTTTTTGTTATTAATTCTACTTTAATGAACTGCTTAGATCTGAAGTCAATAGGTCATTGGTATTTAACAAGCATTTTAAACTAGAAGAGCAGTTTTCTAATTTTAACTATCAGTTGTCTTCTGGTACACAGATTCATATATTCATGTTCATGATTATACAAGATATACCTATAAGAAATAACAACAAAAATGGGTTCTTTTTTATAACTACATATACTAAGCATACACTAAGGAATTCTAGTAACAAAACATGCAGCTTCTGAGCGTAAATTTGGCGTTTCAAATCCACCACTTGGCTCCATGACAGAAAGAGTTTACAATCTGTGTATGTAAAGATTGCAGACAAGAAAACTCTATAAGGCAGTTCTATTCTTTCATATAGAGTCATTGTGGATCAAAATGACTTGACAGTGTCTAGTGAAACAAATATTATTCTCTAAACCTGTAAGTGATCCTGGACACTCACTTTATATATCTCCCTTTAAAAATGAAGTTACACATGTATTGAATGTCACTGTCAAGACATCCTCTGTTTGTCTGATAGGTAACACACTTTGTTTTAAGGCCTTGGGAGGTTGTCACATTGGTCAGAACAAGGAGCTGTGAGCAGTTGTCTGACATCATCTCCAAGTGTTTTGTTTTACATTTGGATAGTCACATCACAGCACACTCATATCTGTTCTCTGCCCTTCATATCAGACACACATTCACCTTAGAGATACATTCACACCCAGTAGAAAGGGGCAAAGGGTAATAGTAGATCACAAAATATTCTATGGAATCTTTATTCTCAAAGACTTTACTTGAATAGAATAAATTATACCACAGGAAGGGCTAAAATTATTGTGAAGTCAATAACACATGGACATATTGTGTAAGCATGTAAGTTAAAAGAGGATTACATTTTAAGGTCTTGAAATAACTTCAAACTGCTATCAATTATAGTTCTCAAAAATTTTAATTAAAAATCATTTTATTAGGGGCTTGTACATCATTTTTCCAATGCATAAATAAACCTACTATGCCAAGCACCTTCACAAGTCCGCTGCCGTCATCATTCTCCAAACATCCTCCTTTTCCCTTGAGCCCTTGGTATTGGCTCTTTCAACCCCTCCCCTGCTATACCTCCCCCATCAACTCTCAATACTTTATAAATTATTATTGTTCTGTCGTATCTGCCCAACACCTCTCTGCAGTCCATCCGGATTTGCAAGTTAGAGTTGGGACCATGATGGTTGGGAGGGAGGATGACCTCAGGAACTAGAGGAAACTTGTATGCATCATCACTGCCCAGCTGCACCTTGACTAGTCTGTCTCCTCCCCATGACTCCTCTGTAAAGGGGTGGCCAATTACCCACCAGTGGGCCTTAGGTCCTCACTCTGCTCCTCCCCTCACTCGTAACGAAGTGATTCCTGTTCTTTGATGCTCCATACTTGCTCCCTTTGGCCCCGCTTGATCACACATGCTGGTGCGCTTCTTCCATGTGGACTTTGCTGTCTCCATGCTGAATGGCGACTCGGTTATCTTCAAGTCTTTGAGACTGTAGACTTTCAATCATTTGGTAGGTGGGCAACATCTTTTCTTCTACTCTGTTTGCCTCTGTATCCATTTGTCTCCTTCCCCTGTCTCGGTTATTGGGATTGACGGTCATCCCTCCAGACCTTTAATCACTCTACCTTTAATGATGCCCTTTTCACAATTCCCCTTATCCCAGCTGGTCAACATTTGTTTGTCTTTAAAAACAGTTCTAAGGCAAACACAGCCCAACTCCTTTAAAGGGGTTCATGATAAGGAAGATTACAGTGTGAGAAATGTGAAGGACATCAAACTTATAACTCCCTGAGAACACAGGAAAACAACAAAACAGACAAAGTCACCCTGAGCCTAACTAAACCAGCCTCTCCCATCCCCTCCTTGTCCCTGTCCAATGCCCAACCACAGCTAACCCGTTACTTCACAAATCAGGATGAAGATGGCTTTTATTCTTCATGGAGTATGCAGACTGTTAGTCCCACTCACACTCATTGGTGCAAACACGCTCACTTGCATTCATGAATCCACATGCACCATAGCTGATGAAATTTTAAAAAGGTCAATGGAGCTCCACCAGTTCCTCCTCATGGTTTCAAAATTCTATCATAGCCTGGATTATGCCCCTAGTCCGGCCTCCTTGTCTGCACTCTCAGAGACATACATCTTTGACTCAAGCTATCTATATCCCACTGCTTCACTGCCAGGCGTGATTTCCCTGACCTAACTCGTTGGGTCACAGAAACCACCCAGGAGCTCATGATACTCCCGTGCTTTTCTCTGTTCTCTTTTCCCTCCCAGGAGCTCTTTCCCTGACTCAATAAAGTCTTTCTCAACTTCACATCCAGAGACTGTAGGAATATAACAAAATTCCTCTCGAGTGCTAACTTGTTATTCAGTGTCAAGTCAGCTTCCACTCCTGGTTGACTTTGAGCCACAGGTACAGCAGAAGGAAATACTGCCCAGGTTTGTGCCATCTTTATGATTGTTGGTGTGTTTGGGTCTATTGCTCTATCTATTGTGTTAATCATCTCATTGATGATGAAAGGTTTCCTTTTAATTTTTTCTGATGCTACTTTTCCAAATATGATGCTTTTTTAAACAATTGATTTTTTTCCTCATGACATATACAGAGTAAGTGAACCAAAATGTCTCCAACCCCATTTCTAAAGAGCATCCTGATTTTATTTCTTCTCTAGTGATCGGACCAGCACACATCTGCTTTCGCTAGCTCTCAGCCTCAACTTGTGAGCTACACCACCTGTGAGGTAGCCAACCCATGGATAGTGTCCCTGGACTTTGAGGTTCCTTGGAGGCTGGCTTCACTACGCTGTTAGTGTCTGCTTGCTTGAACTTAAGGCTGGTGGACACTGTCATCTTGCGTTGCTTGAGTTTGCTATCCCATCCAGACTCATTTCACTAAGCTCCGGACTGTTGGTGACCTGCCCTGCTTGTGGGCAGACAGACTGCTTTGCTTTAGGGAAGGTTCATCTCTCTGCTTCCTTGACCTTAGATCCAGCAATGTTCTTGAGTGGAAAGATTGCAGTATAGTAACTGTTCCACATAAATGAGTTGAACAGAATACTACCCTCAGTTCCGCTGTATGGACTACTTAGCTATTATATTTTCATGCTGTGTAAATCTCTCTCTCTCTCTCTCTCTCTCTCTCTCTATATATATATATATATATATATATATAACCAATTTCATTCTATTTGCACATAAACATTGGTACGTGAATTTGCATTGGTACATGGTACTGAGACTTTTCACAGTGAGATATCAGTTTGTAAAATAGGAAGGCTTGCGAATCCAACTTCCTTTCTGTATTAGAAACTAAAAAGAATACACTGATCATAAATTATCAAATTGGTTGTCGATATTTCACATAGCAGACCAAGGAGAATTCTCTTACACGATGGCATTTGCACGGAGACACAAATGAAATTATTCAGTGTAGATCTCAAGTACTCTAGTCAGAGAACATAAAATGACTCGATGCTTCAGGCTTAAAGAACAAGGGAGAGAGTGAGGCAAGATGAAATCAAAGACATAGGTAAGGATTAAAGGTGACACAGTATCAAGATTGATTTTGATTTTGAGATACTGGGAAGATGCCGGAGTGTTTGCATCTGAAGAGCGCCGGTTTCTATAACATGATGATTCTGGAGCTATGAAGAGAAAGGATTAAAGAGGGAAGAGAGTCTAGGAATTTTGAGTGTCTGAACTTCTGAGCACTAATTTTCTACTTACTGAGAACCTCAGAAATTTTAGCTAAACTTTGAAGTCACCTAGTCTAATCTTCTTCAACTGTGTTATTCAGTGCAGTGACCGCCAGCTACACGTTAATATAAAACAGGTGAAAAGTGACGGATCCAAAGGGTGATGCATTGGGGGATACAAAATACACACTGAATTTGGAAGACTTCATGTGAAAACAAATTAAATATTTTAATGATAATTTCTGTGTGGTAATTGTTTGAACGCTTTTTACAGTACAGTTAAATAGAAATTCTATTAAGATTAGTTTCCCCTATTTCCTTTTTATATTTTAATGTGACTGTAAGACATTTTAAAATGAGAGTTGCAGCTCACCTTCTCTTTCCAGTGGACAACACTCTATGGCATCCTGACAGATGATAATGTGGCCTGTGCTTAACACACAGCTCATTACCTTGCTAGGCAGCCCCATCCATTACCAGACTAGTCTAATGTTAAAAATGATTTTTTTACCTGTAGGTTAGAAATCCATCATCTGGGAATGTCTATCTCTTGGCACTGGTTCTCCCTCCTGTGTATCACAATCTACAGTGTTCTCACATCCTGCTCTTCTGGCCAGTTACTGAGAGATTCCATCTGCATAAACCACAGAGAGGCAGGAGAGGGGCAAATCTGATTTTCTCTGGCTTCCCTGCTGTCAAAAGACGAGATCACACATACCTCCAGTCTCCATCTTTCTTTACCAATTTTGACACCTACTCTTCCTCCCATTTCATTCTACTTTCATTCTGGGTTCAATAATTCATTGCAATGGACACACGGAACTCCAAGAGAACACTCACTAGAAGGGAGTTCATGAGGAAAATTAAAGGAACCAGGATGAGTAAACAGTAAGGATGCATTCACTGGTTCACAGCAGCACCTCTCCTCAGCTGCCCGCCAAGTCTTTCTCTGGTTCTCAGCCTCTCAGCTATGTGAGTTCTTGGCTTCTGCCTCCTTTGGTCAGGAAACCAACTAGCTGCTTTACCTTACAGTCTCATTGACTTCTACTGTTCCTCTGCTCTGTCATATGGTCCTCTTGCCTTGGTCTCTGGTCCTAGCCCCTTTGCTCTGTCACATGGTCTCTGTGTCCTAACTTCTGATGACTCTGGTTCAGCCTCCGCCACTTCAGACATAGCTCTTGTGTGTGCTCCACCCCAATGGGCCTGGGATGCTCTCCGTGCTTCTGAGATGGCTAGAATACTGAGAAGAATGACTTTGGTGGAGGCATGGTTTTTGTCTTTCTGGAAACCAGATCCCCAAGGAACAAACGGTGGTGACTAAAGTCCTACCCTCTATTTAAATAGAGATTTAATCCCTCCTTAATCTTGCCCATTATAATTGCAGAAAACTCCTTCCAAAATGATATTATAACCAGAGGCTAGAATTTATAATACATTACTTGCAGGGATTGTGGCTTGCAGGGCCATATCAATCAACTGTGCCTTACTATCCTACCTATTTATCAGTCTTATCAAATAGGGCATTGCAGATTTTTTGACAGGTACTTTGTTGACCAAATTCTGTATTAGGGCTGGCCAAGTTTGTAGAATTATTTGTTTTATTCTTTCTGTGCCAGGTGCAAAAAAAAAATGACCCCCTCTTCTTGCTGTAATCTTCAAAAAGTAGAATTCTGCTTGGAATTTACAGTGCTCTCTCTGCCTCACAGATGTGTCCTGGAGAGTAGCAGAGCTTACGGTCACCCTGTGAGGATTTTGTTCACTGCCCTCTGTTCTATCGTAAGAAATGGACACATTGGTGAGATGAAAGTTGTCAAAAGGGAGTGGCACTCGTGAGATCATGTTTAGCCAACATAGTCTGTTTTAAAATAACCTGCACCTGGTTCAGCTCCTGGAATTCTGAATGATGGTATCCATTAAAGAAGGCAAGGAAAGTTGGCTTCTTTGCCACATAGTGTCCCTAATAAAATAATGAGAAATTTGATTTTAATTAAAATACTTGAGTCTCAACAACTCAGGTGGACCCTAATAAAATAATGATAAATTTGATTTCAATTATAATATTTGAGACAACTCAGGTGGAATGGAGTAGATTAGTATTAAATTGTTCCATGAAAATTTCACATCTTAAATTTTTGATATCTATTTTTGAGCTCAAACAGGATTCAAACCTTAAAAGAAGTGGTAATTTTAAAAAAGATTTTAAATAACATATTCAAAGTACTTTCATGGCAAATTTGTGGCCATCCATGATTAATTCAGTTTTTTTATTTTAATTGCTTTCTTTGCAAGAAATGGTACTCTTGAAAGCAAAAATTCAACTGTCAAGACTTAACTCTTTTGGGGACTGAGCCCTGGTGGCATAGTGGTTGTGCGCGGGACTGTGGTCCACTGGGATGGAGGTTCAATTCTAGCTCCACAGGAGCAAAGGCTGGGCCTCGTACTCCCACCACCAGAGAGCACCGATGCCCCCCACAAAAAAAACTTAACTCTTTAAAATTTTAGTTCTTTGAACTTATACTTTATTGCTAATGCCTAGATTCACTTTTTTTAAGATTCACATTTAAGTACAGTGAGCAAACGACATTTTTTCCTTGTTGAGATAAAGCTTCTTAAAGTCAATAAATGCCCTAATCCAGATAGGAGATCACACAAGCAAAATATATTCCACGTCCTAATTAGAGCTCCCAGTTTTGTAAACTCACCATATCCCTATTATTCAGACATGCAATATAAGAAGTAGTAAATTGTGTGATGAATATAATTCTAGATATTCATCAACGCTAGCATCAATTACTTCAATGTGTCAGTATGATGCGCATGTTTCCTAGTTTAATTCCTATAATAGCCACATTTTGAAGTTTTGTTTATATATAGCCCAAAGCATTCAAATTATTCAATTAACTTAAACCTATTAGTTCAATGCTGTGGTATTTATATAATCTGGTGTCAAGTTGAGACTATCAAAAAGGAAGGGGTGGAATTTTTCCTGTCAATGAAGTTGCAGTTGATGACATCATTTGGAAGTGCTACAGAGATAAATAGTTCACTGGAGGCCAGGTAGTGGCCTCTGATTGACATTCCTGTTGACAAGATGCACACAGCTATGCCAATAGAGTGAGACCCCTGGAGCTGGAGAACCCATGTGGAGACACATACCAGTGATGAGATGCTTCCACCACCAATGAATCCACAAGAATTTCCACCCACTTATCTGTGGTCTTCCTGAATTCATCATTATTACATGTGTTTCATGAGTCTGAACAGGAATTTATAGACTGGTGTCTAGAAGAGGTCTTTATAGATTGGACATGTGGGCTAACGTACTGACTTGACTTGGACTGGGCTGGGATGCTTTCTTAATATACAATATCTCTTTGAGATAAAGTTCTCTGTTACACAGATATGAGTGTCTCTGGATTTGTTCCTCTAGTCAACCCTGATTAACACAAATACAAAGTTTTGTAAGGAATTGACAAATTCACTTTTCCAAAACAGGTGACTTGACACTCTCAAACTACAATGATTTTATAAATAGTTTATTAGTCCATTAAAAGGTAATTTGTCTATGTAAAACAGCTGTGGAAATCAAAATGACAATATTGCAAACAACTGAGAATAGGGATTTCTTCTACTCCAGCAAGGTCTCTGCTAAAGAAGTAAGAGACATAACAAGAAGAGACATGTGTGTTCCATGTTCATGGCAGCACCGTCCACAATAGCAGGAAGTTAAAAGCAACCCAGAATCTCCCTTGCAAAAGAGTGAGTCAAGAAATGTTTGTGCCTGCACACAATGGAACATTATCCAACCCCAAAAACAATAATGAAATCACAAGCATTTAATGATATGGATGGATCTGGAGAACATCAAGTTGAGTGAAGTTAGTTAATCACAAGAGGATAAATATTGTATGACTCCACTGTAGAGAAAGACAATGAGAAGAAGTCTGGCATCTGTTCTTAAGATATGTAGAATTGATTTTTGTCTCCTAAATAAGTAGTGACTTATCTATCTTATGCATATGAACCATGTATCACTTCCTTATGTCTACATTTTTAGAACACATCTTCAGAGGTTCCACTTCAATTGGGGGAAAAGAGTGATGCAAATAGCTCCTGGCAAATACCATTGTCCTATGTGTTTCTCAATGTAGTAGACACTCTTACAATTTTGTTTCACGAACTTCGATGGAAATGTATGACTAGAGGAAGCACTGGGGGCAGGGGCAATCTCAGAGAAGAGAATTTTGCTTTTGTTAGAAGGTAAACTAGGGAGGTATAGCCTGCCCCAAGGAAAAATGCTTAAGATTATTTGTATAGACCACCAATGGGAGAAGTAACTCTGTTTTATATTACTAAGTGTGCATTCTCAGACAAACTTCCTATTTGGCCTTGACAATGCAGGCATTGTGTTACCTGAACTTTAGATTTGGGCGTTTTATAGCACACAGCATTCCTCGTAGGTCCCATCAGAAGGAATCAGTTTGGGACCCCCTCTTCGTGAACTGAACATTACCTTAAATACACCTTTTAAGTGGATCAGGGATATAAATATATAAACCTTAGATATATGAACAGATATATATGAACAGGGATATAAATATATAAACCTTAGATATATGAACAGATATATGTTTAACTGAAAGGCCTACTATAAGAACAATTAGTTGTTATGATATGGCATTATGCAATATTTGTGCCTACAAAGTGATCACGTAAGATATGGGAACTATAGAAACTATAGTGAAAAAGTCAGATGATGCCCAACTATAGTTGGCATATAGTTCCAGCATAGTATCTGGAATCCTAAAGACGTCTTAAAACAAGCAATCATCTGAGGGAGATGTCAGCCAAGCCCACAAAGAAGGAGCAGTCAGTCTGTGTGATCCAAGGATTACACATAATATAATCCAGGGAGGAATTGTACTAGAGTTTAGCTTTTAATCACTAGGTTTACAGACGCCTATGGATGACAGTGAAAGTCCAAAATCTATTTACAAAGTCCTCCTGTCCATTATTCTTCCACTGAGCTCCCTTGGATAATTGACCAGGGATGTGAAAACTCTTAACTCTCAGACAGAATGCATTGGGAAGCATATAACTGTTGATATAGTTAAGCAAAAATCCAACATATTTCCTTCATTTTACTTTTGAGCCATGTATAACTTTTTCAAGTTTTTATATTTTTCGCTCTCTTTTAGATTGATCTTTTTCTGTCTTTTATTTTGTTGCTGTGGTTTGGGTCTTAAAAATGAATTTCTTTATATGAAATCTAGGAAGTCTAGGTAAATCTATGGAGACAGTAATTACATTAATAGTTCCGTAGAGTTACTACAGGGGACTTGAGGGGAAATGTGAAGTTAATAACAATGGGTAGAAGAAAAAGTATTTGATCTAAAATTGATAGTGGTGATGATTGCACAACTCTTTAAAAATGTATTTAAAAGCCAGTTGGCTTCTTCCTGACACTTACCAAAAAAACTTTTGGCATCCTATAACTCTTCTGTTCCCCAAGTTCAATGAACCCCCTTTTTGGCTTAAACCCAAAATTTCTAAAATTGCATTATCACTAGACTTATTGTCCAATTAAAATAATTTATGTGATTTTTCTAAAAAGGCTAGAGATTCAATCGTTCTCTCGAAAGTCTTTTGCCCACCTTATATTTTCCAGCCTCCTACCAGAGGCCATGAGATCTGTGGTCCTTAGGGACCCTTTATTTAGATGGTAGGTATGCAGTGGCCTTGAATGATTTTTGCCTTCGAATATTCAAATCTTAGTTTCGTTCTCTCTTACTGAATAGGAGAACCCCATCCCACTACTTCAGAATCTGTTCCAATTCATGAGCGTCAACAGCCTCCTTTGTCTCTTGGTGTGTGGCTAGTAGGTTTGAATTGCCAGTGTTCTGGTTATTTTGCCCAATGTCCAATTCACAGAGACATCAGGCTGCCCTTGAATGTGGGAAGGTCTCTCAGGTGATGGGATGTCCTTCCAAGTATACATTACATTATATTGCATACATACTATAGTGGATATATATATTTTAAATTAAGGGGTGTGTGTTTTTTATATGGACTATCCAGTGAAATCCTGCCCCATTTCAGTACTCCTAAGAGATTATCACTTGTTTCCTAGAATTATTGGTATATATAAACAGAGAGAGAGAGAGCGAGAGAGAGAGAGAGATCGAGTTCTGTTTCATTACTCAGATATGAGGATGCATGGTCCATCACTTATTTAAATATGCATAGTCTTTATGAAGGGTCCTAGGTTAAACAATTCAATGTTTTTCATCTGAAATGGGGAGAGAGATACTAAGATTGGAATTTCAGCTCTAGCATCTCCTGGCTGAATTCTCAGAAGCTGTACTTACACATCTATGAAATTAAGCACATTGGCACACATAAATGTGCATTCTGTAACCTTTAGCTTGTAATAAAGATGCCACTGAAAGTCAGACTGACAAATTAGAATAAGTGTCACACGAGCCACTGCGCTTTCCTGGGAAGAGTGATGGCATCAATATTATATTATTACCCATACCTAATTAAAATCACCATCTCTTACTAGAACAACAATAACTATTTTGCTGTATGTTATTTCAAGTGAGATAGTATTCTATTACTTTCATATTAAGCCATTAGTAGAATCTCATATATGTTGTACTTCCAGAGTAGATTCATAGCTTAAGTCATTGGTAATTGCTTGCTAGGGAAAGTTGGAAAAAATAAAAAATAAAAACTTTCCTAGAGAAGGCCTATCATATGTGATCCCAGAGTGCTAACGGATGGGCACAAACCAAAGAATCAGTCTTTTCATTGTCTTCAGTCCACTAGCCATATCAGCAGCCCACAGTTTTGCATTAGAAAGCACTTGGTGATCCCATTGACAATGGACTGGTAATCCTATCAATATTTATTGCTAAACTAAATGCAGCAGCATACCCTCTTGCCCTTTGAGAAAGGTCTGCAATATATACCTTGTCAGTGAAGTCTGAAACATGGTGATTTGGTTACTTCTTAATTCGTGAAAGACTGCTGTGAACTTTGCCCATGTGAACCCTGAATGCAGTCATCAGAAGTATGCTCCTGGAGGGCAGCTGTAAGTGAACAGGCCCGGAGCTCTCTGGTTCCCGGAGGCCTTAGCCAACATATGCTTCGGGGGTGAGCTATTAACCCCACAGCTGCTCTCTACCCGACCCTGAGTCGGACAATGGGGAGGCCACAGATTAGCAGGTTTAATCTTGAAGGGTTGGGAATAGGGATCATTCCCTTAGGAATAGGTTAAATGCAAGAACAGAAGGAGGAAAGAGAAAAGCGCTTTCTCTAGGATAATTTGGTATCTGTGCACATTATATAAGGCTAACCCTCCACTGCTGCCGGGAGGAGAACAGCTGATTCTTTCTTTGAAGGGCCTGGCTTCACTCAAGCAATAAATAGAACTCTGTATCCATGTCTGTGTGCTGTGTCTAATAAGTAAACATCAAAAGCTTATTCTGGGGCAGATCTTTCTATAGTCTATTGACTCCCCCAAATAATTTGTGGCAGTTAAAAAAAAAGTACTAAAATAAAAAAGTACTAAAAGTACTAAAGTAATTGGCTATCAAGGAAATAAAGAAGAGGGTAAAAATAGAAAGAATGATCCAAAACTGCTATCCAGGAATATCTCAATAAGTAAACAGGACACTTAATTATGAACATCTTATACCAATCTTTTGTTTGTTTGAATATAGGGAAGGGATGAGGAAAAGAAAAAGAGAAATGAAAGGCCACACCTATTTTTGTGCAGAGAAACTAGGCAGACAGTTTTTCAAGAGACTAAAAGCCCACAGTTTTTAACATTTTGTAATATTTTGTTGTTTTGTGAGGTCCCCCCCAAAGTACTAATCAATAACTCAGACTATTTTGAGACTCCATCATCCTCAATGTCATTTTGATGTGCTGTGCCTTTGTCTCTCATAGGCTGAAAAACACAAAAACAAACCAGTGTCCAAAGATAAATCATTTGTAGCTAGTCCGTTAAAAGCAATTTCACATATGCTCAGATTTATACAAGTTATGTTATTTTTATGCTTGTGAGTATAACAAAAATTTCTGACTTTATAGGAAATAACAGAGATGCATCCTAAGGAATAAATACATGTTTGGTAGCACTCTACACATCTCCAGTGCCCTAGAAATTACCAGGAAAATCTTTGGATATGTTTTTAGATACTCCTACTGTGATGGTTAGATAATTTTATGTCAACGTGAAGATGTATAAAACTGTAAGGGTCGATCAACCTGTCAATCGGGTCAAAGCCTGATGCTGTCTCTTTGATGGTGTGTAGCATTCTTATAAAGAGAACCCTGAGAGAGACAAAGGCCCCTTTCTTTTTCTCTCCCCCTTTCCCTTCCTGCTGGCTGGCACCCAGAAGCCGCTGAAACCCTGACATGTTTCCACCCACCTTGGATTCATGGGAAGAGTCCACCCTGTGATCTTCCTGCAGTCTGCAGTCTTGCATGGGACTCTGTGAGTCTAAAGAGAGACTTATGGACTGGTATTGGACATATGGACTGCAGTTGGACTATTCTGGGACATTTATTGATATATAATTATTCGTTGGTATAAAGCTCTTTCTTACACCTATATGACTGTCACTGGATTTGTTTCTCTAGTCAACCTGGCCTAACACATCTACCTTTCTCTAAATACCTGCAGTAAAGTGTGTGAATTAGCTTAATTGAAGGAGATCATTTTGGCTTTTACTCATATAACAAGTTTCTCTGTGATAAGGCTACTATAGTTCATTTTCATAGCATGCTGGAGAAAATATCAGTATTTTCATATCCTTATCAAAGGCCTTGAAAGCAAATCTCTCTGAAGACATTTTACACAATTATAGATGTCATTCAATATTGAAATGAATCTCATTTTGTGTGCCTGACCATGTAGACTGTCATGAAAATTATAATGGCCTCAAACCTCTGAGGTGAAATTTTAGTGGCTTTACTGTGAACACCCTGTCTATTATTGTCTTCACTTCCCAGGTTCCACAGACACTGTATTGATTTAAATTCTAAACAGTTTCTTAAGAGAAACAGTCTTTCTGGCTAGTCTCTCTTCCCTTTGGGCCAATCTTCACATAGGCACTCTCTTTTGAGAGTGTGATTTTTATTAGGAATTTCCCAGCTTTAAAAAAAAAAGAATATTTTTCTTCATGTAAACAGTCCTATCCAAACCAACATTTTGAGTGTAGTCCAGAATGAATTCACAGATGAAGCTAAGCTGTCTTCAAGCTTTAGGAATTCTCTGTATGGGAGAAAAAGGATATATACTATTTATGAAGGAGAGAAAATATTGCTACAAAATCATTGGCACCTCTATTATTAAAACTATCAAAATGTGAAGTGACTGTATCTCAATATATTCTTCATCCAGGCCTACAGACTTCTAAAAGTGGCATTCTCATCAATCCAACCGATCCTCAAGGATCACTGTAGAGTAGTTATGCATTGGGCTGCTAACCTCTGGGTCAGCAGTCTGAAACCACCAGGCTTTCTAGGCCCATAAAGGGCTACAGTCTCAGAAATGTGCTACAGCAGTTTTGTTCTGTTCTGTCCGGTCACTTTGAGTCGCAGTCAACTTGATGACATTGAGTTTGGGGTTTTTAACCTTTCCCGATAGAACTTTGTGCTCTTCCTTCATACCACATTGAATTAGCAGCTTGGTATCCTTATGGGCTCCAGGTCATGCGCCTTTTAAGTAGTCGTTGAGTGTTCAGAATAAAGTGGAAGTCTGAAGAGGCAAGATCAGGGATGAAAGCTGGAAGGGGAAGGGTTTTCCAAAGAAATTCTCAAAGGACAGACCTTGTCACCTTCAAATCATGAGCAGGTCCATTGTCGTGATGGGGCACAGTGGGTTTAAGCACATTATCCTATTTGTTTTTTTCTCAACAAAACAGTTTTTATTTTTCTTAAAACCTCTTCATAATAAGTCTGTCTATTCATCCTGTGTCCCTCCCCCACTCCACCCTCCCCACCCCCCCCAAAAAGATCGATCAATTCTGCCTCTTGGGAATTCTCCAAACAGTCACTATGACCTCTCTGTCTTGAATTTCACCGGTCCATTGGATCCTGTCAGCAGTCACTGTTTTGAGTGAACCTTACTTTGAAGACACCTTAATGAGTCTAAGATGAGTGTGTCACTGAGAGCTTGGATGTGCCATCAGTGCTCTCTGACATGTTTAAATCCATTGTTCTTAGAATAAATCTGTGAATACGTGAACTGAAACTCTGTAGCGATATGTTTGTGTTTATCCCAGGACTAGAAAATTATATCCAAAGGTCAGATCACTTATTTTATTGAAAATAAGTCAAACAGAATGCAAAAATTATCTGAGTGGAAACACTGGATATAAGTTGTATCTCAATGTTGAGACATATTTTTCCATTTTTATTCTGAATGTAAATAGTGAGACATCTTGCATATGTGTTTCCATATGATAAATACCTTTCAATTTATGATTATTTTTTAGAATCAGTTTCTAAAATTGCAGGTATTTAATATTGCTTAAAAGCACACATGTGCTGAGTCCTGGTCTGTCCCAGGGATGAAGAGAGAACATAAAATGTGACCTTTGCTTTCAAATATTTTATGGGCCTTTGAGAGAGATGATCTTACCTTTAACAGATAAGAGTAACTTAATATGATACATGCTGTCACAAGGGTGGACGATCAAGTACCAAAGGAAAGGAAATGAGAATGTGATCTATTGAATCTAGTGCAATAAGGGAAGGTTTTAAAGATAAGCTGGTACTTGAATTTAGTATTGAAAGATGAATATGAAACCAGAGGCAGGAAAATTATGTAATATTA
This sequence comes from Nesogale talazaci, assembly GCA_004026705.1. Taxonomy (NCBI): domain Eukaryota; kingdom Metazoa; phylum Chordata; class Mammalia; order Afrosoricida; family Tenrecidae; genus Nesogale; species Nesogale talazaci. The sequence goes on from PVJH01002943.1 coordinate 127,067, forward strand.
TTCTAACTGAAGGAGCACCAACAATTTTATGAAAACAAGAAACAATGTGATATGTCCAGGAATGTGCAATGAATTAGCAAAACTTAAGATTCAATTGATCAGTAGTATAGAAAGTGAGGGTGGACAGATGTTCAACTTCATAGAAGCCATGTTCTATGTACCAGATGGCACACAAAGGACATGAATTTAGGGAGAATCTTATGAAAAATGGCAATGGGGGGGCAGCATGGGTCAAATATTGCAATTTCAGAGAACTGACGACTAACATTCATCTCAGCTTCCCTATACTATTCTCAACTTTGACACTCCTCAGTAACTTCAGCATCATTATTTTTGAGGAAAAAATGATCTACTTAATATTTCTCAAGTAATGGGTGGTTTACTCAGGAGAGTAAACAAACAAAAATGCTTTTCCAGGATTCCAAGAAAAAACCCCAGAATCAGCTGGACCCCATGGAAAATAGAAATGAGCGCTATCCCATGTTCTTCCTGGTGATACCTTCCACTTTTCTTTGACTTCCAGCGTCTTGACTTCCTTATGCCTCCAACTCTCCAGAGACTTGGTGCTCCCAGCTGGCCTTTACATCGTGGCCCTTTGTCCTCTGTTCAAATGCGGATGTGCAGATGCACCTTCTCATCCTGTTCCTCGTCTTGCACCTGTGCGTTCCTCATCTGTTGGCCTAGAACATAAGCCAGTCAGCCATTTATCAACTGACTGTATCTCTCTGGGCCTGCCAGGTGACCTATGACCTGGGCATAGCATGGCTACTTAGAGGTGTGCTGTCTGGGTGAGGTCATGCCCTTTAGAAAGGGATGTGACAGGTAGCGTTAGCCAGGCTCCTTTACAACACTGAGGCTAAACTGGCAGCAGCTGAGGCAGTTCTGAAACACAAAAACACAAAAGGACCTCTTTCTAATATCTGAATTTCAGTTCTAAAATATTTAAGTAATGTTTACTTAATACCAGTACTCAGAATATCTATAATCTTCATCCAGCTTGACATACTGGGTGAAATAATTCCTATTGTTAACTGGAGTTTGAGGCCAAGGGGTGGGGGTGGGGGGTGACACCACTAATTAAGTAGTTAAGTAGCAACAGCAAGATGCCCTGTTTTATGAACAAACCCTTCTGAGTATGAAATCAGTAATTGACAGGCATTCTTTTTGTGCCTATCCACATTAGACAATCTTGAATGTTTGTGTTTTAATACATGTTTCTAAATCCTTTGGCAATGTGGCTAACTACTGGACTAAGAGGGATGTGACGTGGCTTTCTCCTCTATTTCTTGCCATCATTTGTATTTTCACGCATAGCCTGTTACATCGGTACAGGAAGTAAGGTGGCTGGACTCTCCATAAATGGCCTCCTAATGAGGTCATTATTTTTACACATGTAAATTCTTGCCTAGCTCCAATAAAGATCAAACAGAGCATGAGACAAATGTCAGAGAAAATTCCTTTCCCACATCCTATGAGGTGTGTAAGTACCTGGTAAAAAATCTATTTAACGGTCACTAATAAGTGCTATTAATAAATAAAATGTCATCGGGCAGAAGCAGAACTCAGTAACAGTACTGCAAGACAGTTTTCTAACCTGAAGCTACTCTCATGAAAATCTACAGCTGTTTCTCCTGTCAAATCCATCTAAAAAAAGGTTCCTCTTAGCTCTGGCCAAGTGTTTCCTGAGGCAAGAAACAGCCGAATACTGGCGATGAGGGGCAGTGGCAGTCCCTCCATGCCATCCTGCTTCCTAGGTTGGGTTCTGTTTGTCTCTGTGCTCTCCTCATTAAGCTGCCACTCATTGGGGGATGTCCTGAGACACCCTTATGCATAACCACATGAATCATAGCCTGAACCCACAACGGCTGGCCCATCATTCTTTTGTTTAAGCCCCCTGTTACTGCGGTCCAGCTATTGGAGGGCTTCCTTGGTTTGCAGTGCCCAGAACCCTTACAGAATGCCCTTTCCTTGAAATGATTCTTTACAGGCGATGTCTGAGGGAACCGTCATCCTGCTTCCAGGGACTCTGCTGGATTCCTTCTAAGACAGTTTCATTTAGTCTGCAGGCCGGCTGAATCTCTCGCACGTTCATTGGAGGAGCTGGTAGGGCAGTTGCCTTACTGTGAGGCCTCTTGCTACTTGCTTAAATGCCTGAGAATGGGAAATAAGGGAGTCATTCCAGCATTAAAGTCTAACTTAGGAGAAAGTCGGAGCGGCTTCATGACACAGGATCCCAGGAAGAGACCTGGTGAAACATAGTGTGTCTGTGAGAACACATCATAGGGTCGTGGCCAGATTTTTGCTGTCAGTTACTTCTTACTTTGTTTTCTATGTTTCCTTCCTCTTTCCAGTTCATTTCTTCATTCATTTTTCTGCCCACCCATGCATCCTTCCATTTACCCAACCATGTACTAAGCATTTATTTTTCTACCTGCACTGTGTGTGCCACAGTGCAGATGGCCAGAATTCACGTTGTAACTCTGAGTTAGGCATTGCAGCAGTAAGCACACAGTCAGGGACTCAGTGTCACCAGTTGTTATATGAGAGAAAGATGTGACTTTCTTTTCCCTTAGAGATTTACAGTCTCAGAAGTGCTCTGTACAACCCCTGGAAGTTGGATTTCATTCTGCGGCAGTGAGTTTTTGGTTTGGGCTTTAAGTAAGTTATCTAGGATCCCACAACAGGTGACCTCACCAAGAGAAACACATTCTCTCAACATTTAGTGACCAAATTCAGGATGTCATCTCAAGAAGAAATCCTTATCTCAGCTTCTCGAATGTTCTTGTGGACTTTCAATGTTGTTGTTTTTGTTTTTGTTTGTTGTTTGTTGCTGTCTAGTTGATTCCCATCATGGCAGTCATTGTTTTGATCCTTCTCATCAAGGGTCTTCTTCTTTCTTGTTCCTCTTCTACTTTACCAAGCATGCTGCCCTTTTCAGGGGACTGGTCTCTCCTAATAATGTGTCCAAATTTCATGAGAAAGCATCCTGCGATTCCTGCCTCTAACAGCATTCTGGCTATAATTCCTCCAAGACAGCTTTGTGTGTTCCTTAGGAAGCCCATGGTATGCGTAGTATTTGTCACTCACCACAGTTTAAATGCATTAATTCTTCTTCTGTCTTCCTTATTTAATGTTCAACGTTCACATGTGTAAGAGGCAATTGAGTGTACCATGGCTTGAGTCAGGTGCATTTTAGTCCTCAAAGTAACATCCTTGCATGTGTTAGTCTGGGTAAGCTAGAGGAACAAATTTCATAGACGCACATATAGATATAAGGAAAAGGTTTATATACAAGTGGAACAGGACATTGATCCCAGTCCAGTTCAAAGTCATAAATATGATATTAACCCATATGCCCGAAATCAGTCTATAAAATGTCCTTCCAACTCATGAAGTCACAGGTCAGTAGGTGCAGAATCCCAGCACTGGCAGAGGTCTCCACATGGCTCCTTGCTTCCAGGACTCAGGGTCCATCAGTAGCAGAAGCAACTCCTCGCTGGCAGAGGTCTCCATGTGGCCAACCCAGCTTCAGAAGTCCGGCTCCATCAGGGCAAAGCCCAGTGGTCTCTCTGCCGGCTCCTCCAGCTTCTTGGATGCTGCCATATTGTCTTGTCTGTGATTCCTTGTCTCTGAGACTAACTCCCAACAAACTGGCGAGGATAGCTTCGCATCTTCGTGAGGGAAATATCACGAGATTTCCCAGGAGTCTCAGGTGAAAGCCATGCCCACACAGAGGCCTCACTGCCTACTCAATGGCTATCTCCAGATTAACAGGCTAGACTCCACCCCTACATTTCAATCATAAAATTAACATAAGCACATGACTGCCACATTGCATCTTAAGACTTTAAAAATATCTCATGCAGCAGAATTTACCCAATGCAATGCATTGTTTAATCTCTTAACTACTGCTTTCATGGATCCAAGGAAGACAAAACTCGAGAACGTCAGTCTGTCTCATGATGTTCTCTTAATCCACTTGTGAGGAGTGGGGTTTCCTTTACACTAAGTTGTAGTCCGACCTGAAGACTGATGTCTTTGATCTTCATCAGGAAGTACTTCAAGTCCTCTTTTCATCAGGAAACAAGGTCGTGTCAATGGCATGGTCCAAGTTGTTAATAAGCCTTCCTCCAATCCTGATAATATTCTTCTTCATATAGTCCAGCTTTGCAGATGGATTGCTCAGTACATAAATTCAATAGGTATGAGGAGGGGAAACAATCATGAAACTACGGTGCTTCCCTTTTTCTGTGCCCAATCTGCACATTTATATCTCAAAAGCAATTGACTTAAGACACACCTTATACTGATATGGATTTATTAATATAATTTAAAAAACCCTTAATCCCAAATGAGTTTGCATCATCAGGAAAAGGATTAGGATTTACAACACATATTTTTAGGACACAATTCCATCCAAAACATCAACTATTTCAAAATTTCTGGAGAGCAATATCCAGGAATTTGTCTATTTAGCAAACTCCACAGCTATTTCTGATTCTCAGAGTTATATAAATAGCACTTTTTCAGGGACTATGAAGAACCCAGGATTTCTCAAACCAGGGGGTTCACCAATTCATTTCCCAAATATACCTATATCCCCAAATAGTCCTCTTCTTTTCTTCTCTTATAAATATAAAACAAAGTAAAAATATTAATGCTTCTTGCTAACATTTAGAATCTAAATATAAACATTTAGAATCTAAAATCCAAGGGTTAATAAAGTTCATGTTCTGTGCTGAAAATTAATACCCCTGGCTTTCTCTCCTCCCATGTGGTCCACCACACAACAGAGGGACCCACACACTCAAAACAGCATGACAAGACAATATGAAAAGACAGTAAGTGGTGCAAATACTTAATCAGCAAAATACGCTTCAATCACAAAGAGAGTCACCTCATGATTTGAGGAAGTCAACAGAGTTTAGAAGCATGATGTTGAACTTTATAGGGTCAGGTGGCAGGACTTCAGTGGCTCTCCTCGTTTATACCCTGCATTCCAATTGGCCACTGCTTCTTGCATTTGATCAGTTCTTATTCCTGCATAATGGTTGGCCTTGATAATTCACAGCTTGTGCACTGCATTGTCAAGGGAAAAACAGTTTAAGTCAATAGGTTATCTGGAAACAACCTCTGGAAAGAATCATGTGAGGGACTTTAGTAATGGCCATTCAGAACTCATAGGTCATCCAGACCTTTAGCTGAGCATAGCAGTTTAGATAGAATTTATTCAGTAAACACAGGGTTCTTTTTTTCCTTCTGTGTACTTGGGTGCCTAGATTTATCCACAAATGCCTTGCTTGTTCAAAGATCTCATTTTGAGCCTTCCTATAAGCAGAATAATGTTAATATACTAGAAAGGGCACCCACTTAAATCTAGCCATCCTGAAATTGAACCTAGCTCCAGAATTCACTTACTGTAGACCCTTCAGATATAACTTACTTATCTTATAAGTCTTAGTTAATTTTTCAGCTCTAAAAGAAAATTAATAAGGTAATGCTTCATATAGTTTTTAGTTATATAGTATAACCTGGAGCACTGTGAATGTTGAAACTTTATTCATTACATTTTTTTCTACTCCATCCCACTTCACTCTGAGTTACTCAAATTATTTTTAAATCCAGGAAGTCGCTTTTATGTAAATTAATTTAGTCACATCACCAAGTCTTATTTTCAGTTTTAACTTCTATTTATTAATCAGAGTCTCAAATTATACATTTGCATACCTAAACATGTATAGGGGGCTTCAAAAAGCTCATTGATAAGTGGAATCAAAAGATGATGGCATTTTTCAAACATTTTGAGGGGAGAAAAAACCTCACCTGCCTGTATGCATATGAGTAATAAAATAATAAATGTAATAAAATAATATATGATGGATTGAATTCTGTCACCCCAAAATATATTTTTAGTTAACCTCTATGTCTGTGGGTTTCCAATTCCATTGGAATTGAGTAGTCTTCATATGTTAAAGATGAGAACTAGTGTGGTGTGGTACTAAATAGATTGAACAAGCAAGTGAGCATGCAGAACGGGGAGAAGATTGGTGCCAAGCCATACAGAGATCCTGAAGGAGCCAGTAGACAAAGTGAAAACTCCAGGATCTTGCTCGAAAGTAGCAAGATTCTAACATTTAGAATCTAAATATAAACATTTAGAATCTAAAATCCAAGGGTTAATAAAGTTCATGTTATGTGCTGAAAATTAATACCCAGAGAATGTTCTGCCCTAGTAGCAGCTTTTGAAAAGTCTAATTTCTGACTTCCTCAATGTTGAGAACATTGAAAGTTCCCTGGACTTCCAAAGAACAAACTTGTCTGAGATGAAGAATGGCCAAAAGACTCCTGAGAGGCAAGGATTGCGAGCTTTGGTCTCGGGTACCTTGGACGTGCTATCAGGAGCAGTCGGTCCCTGGAAAAGGACTTAGACTTGGTCAGATAATGGGTCAAGACCTTGAAAAAGAGGAAGACCTTCGAAAAGATGGATGGGCCCAGTGACTGCCCTGATGGGCTTAAACATATGAGCAGCCGTGAGAACGGAACAGGCCTGGGCAGTGTTTTATCCTGTTGTGTGCTGGGTTGCTGAGTCAGATCTGACAAGGCAGCACCAAAATGTCTGCATGTTGAAGTCCTGTGATGTGTGTGTCCAGCACCACTAAATACTGGACACATGATCCTAATCCTAAAATGCAGGGTGTCTGGTCAATCTGCACAATAAACAGAACTTAACCAAGTCTCCAGCACTTTCTTTTTTTTTTCTTTAATGATTTTATTGGTTGCTCTTACAGCTCTTATAACATTCAATACGTCATTTGTATCAAGCATATTTGTACACATGTTGCCATATTCACTTCCACATATTTTCCACTTGAGTGCTTGTTATAAGCTCCTCTTTCCCCCACCCCCTTTTTTAAATGAATCATTTTATTGGAGGCTCATACAACTTCCATCATGATCCATATATACATCAATTGTATGCAGGCAACATTTGCACACTTGTTGCGATCATCACTCTCAAAACATCCTTCCTCCACTTAGGCCCCCAGTACCAGCTCCCCATATTTCCCTTCCCACCCTCCTCCCTTTCCCTCGTGATCCTTTAATAATTTACAAATCATAATTACTTTTGCATCTCGTACACTGTCCAATGTGTCCCTTCACTCACTTCCCTGCTGTCCGTGCTTCAGAGAGGAGGTTATATGTAGATTCCTGAAATTGGTTTCCCCTTTCTATTCCACCAGTCCTCCACCCTGCCAGTATCACCACTCCCACCATTAGTCCTGAGGGATCATCTATCCTAAATTCCCCATGTTTCCAAATCCAGTGTGCATCTGCTGCTCTAGCTGGATTTGTGTGGTAAAATTGGGATCGTGATAGTGGATATCTACCTGTAGGAAAATGAATCAAGGCCCTTTCTTCACTCCATGCACTAGAATAAATTCAAGGTGGATCACAGACCTCGAAGTAAAATCCCAAAAAATTAGGGCCATCAATGAGGGAATTGGGACCAACCTAAGAACTTTGGCACAGGGATTACATAGGCTATAAGAAATAGGGAAGGATACAAACACAGAGGAGTCACAAATAGACTAGTGAGACATACTGAAGATAAAACACCTGTGTACATCAAAAGAATTCACCAAGAGAGTAATAAGAGAGTCCATGGACTGGAAAAACATGTTTAGCAATGACAAATCAGGTAAAGGTCTTATTACTAAAATACACAATACTCCGATAGCTTCCAAAAAGAGCAAAACTAACTGCCCTCTGAGGAGGTGGGCAAAGGACATGAACAGAAGTTTCACAGAGGCAGAAATCCCAATGGCCAATAAATATATGAGAAAATGTTCCCGATCATTGGCATTAAAAGAAATGCTAATCAAAACAACAATGAGATACCACCTAACACTTTCAAGGATAGTCCAATTCAAATAATCAGAGAGCAAGAAGTGTTAGAAAGGCTGTGGGGAGATAGAAACTCTTATCCCTTGCTGGTGGGCCTCCCGCACTTTCACGGACTCTTTCAAAGAGTTGTGTTGATTTAGCCAACAAAGTCAACTCAAATACAACTGACTGTCACTAGGCAGATGCTGACTCGCGGCGACCCTAGAGGACAGAACAGACCCGCCCCTTTGGGCTTCCAGGACTGTCAATCTTTGTAGGAATAATAAACCCCGTCATTTTCCCACAGAGTAGCTAACACGCTTGAATGCCGATCTTGCAGTTAGCAGCCCAGTGAGATTCCACTGCACTTCCAAGACTTCTTATGCAACAAAACAACAAGCTTAAACTCTGGACCTTTTGTCTGAATCTCACCACGCTACATCGTGGTCAATGGTGAAGTCAGTATGGGGAACAGATCCTGCCCCCAGATTCTGCAGTGCGGGAAAAGCCGCACCTTGCTTTGCCCTCCTGATGACACTGAGAAAATACACCACACAGCTCTCTGCTAACTGCAGACAGCCACGCTGAATTTCCATACAGAGACCAGTTCGTGCCAAAAATGGATCCGGAGGTCAAGTTCACAGAGACTATTTTCCCCTGGCACTTAAAGTTCACGGACCAATTGGGTCAGGGGCTCCAATCCCAATCTTGGACTTTGCGAAGACGCAACTCTTATCAAGCTCATCCAACGTGGGGTCATTTAATTTAGTCAGAGGGAAGCAAAATTTTGTGTGAGAAAAAGTGCCTTTTTATTACACACACACACACGCACACAAACACACATTGGACCTCATCAACATGTGCAGGCTTTTCTCTGGAGGGATATTCATTCTGAGAACTGTCTGGTAGCAGTTTCAGTCTAATGTTAACTGACACAATGGTCCTCTCCAAAAAGGAAGAATTCGCCTCCTACAGTCAGTTAGTATCGTTAAAAAGAGAATGGTGTGCTGGCTGGGGCAGGTTACATAGACACTCAAAATCTGCCTGGTGTATCTGCATACTGTTTCCGCTGTATTCTTCACATAACTGTTTAATCACTGGAAAAGGCAAAACTTTTCACACAGGGGATCTTTCCCTTTATTTCCCCTTCAGTTTTCCTTCTCAGATAAGATACAGTAGACCAGGGAAAGACTGATGAGGACAGAGGTGGCCGTCCAGGGCAGCTGGAGATCCAGTGTTACATAAAGGCCAGGCTAGCAGAGTATTCCAAAAATGGAATGAGAGTGGATTAAGCATTCTTCATGAAAGCACTCATCACTCACTGGTAGAATTCTTACCTTCCGCATCAAAACCAGGATTTGATTCCCAGAGAAGGCAACAAAAGAATATACAGCCACCGTGTCCAGCATCGCCTGCTGCTGTGATGCTGAGGAGCTGACGGACCAACAGGGACTAGGAATAAAGGTCCATCTCAACCCCCATGGGCCGCAGTTGTCAAGGGCACAACTGGCGGTAGGGATATCCATGGAGACCTCATGGACGGCTGTTTCTGTGGTTGTTAGGTTCCATCGAGTCGGATCCGACACTTAGTCATCCTGTGCACAACAGACAGACACACGGCCCAGTCTGGCTCCATCCTCACCGCCATTCCCATGTCTGAGCCCAGGGATGTAGTCACTCTGTCAGTCTATCTCGTCCAGGGCCTTCCTGTTGTTTTCCGCCCTTCTACTTTACCACGCTTGATGTCCCTCTCCAGGGATTAGTCTCTCCTGACAATATGTCCAAAGTACACAAGACGAAGTTCAGCCATCCTTGTCTCTAAGGAGTGTTCTAGCTTATTCTTCTGCTTGGCTTGTCCTTTGAGAGGTCCATGGTGCTTTCAGTATTCTGCAGAGACGACCTAACTCCATTCTGAATCGTGCTGGGAAGAAAGCAGATTTGCTCTGAGAATCCAGTGGATCTGAATATGGAAAAGATTAATAATGTTGCTCTCCAAAAACTCTCCGATAGTCCTTTGTCCTGAAAGTTTCCTGACTATGATGTGGGAGGTTGTTTTTTTGTTAGGAATCTGGGAAATCGTACACCTTCCCAGGGGCATGGATGCCTACTATCTTTGAGCAGGCAGGGTCGTTTGTTTCCTACTTGAGTCCAAATACCAAAGGCAGCAGTTGTGCTTGTGACCCAGTCGCTAAGTGACCCCTGTTCATAGTAGCAATTACTGAAAAGGTTTGTACCTGTTTGAAAGTAAGATTAGATGACTGTGTCAATCATGAACTATGCAACACTGGCCCTTTAAAGAATCTTTCCTTCATGGGAAAATTTCAGTAGCTGTGTCCTATATTTTTAATAAAAATCTCCAGGCATGTCTCTTGCTTATGTCCAATTATCTGGGCGGTGGGGGGGGAGAGGATGCCTTTTCAGTGCCACACTTAAGAACTCAGTGGTTCAAACCCACCCAGCAGCAATCTGCTTGCAGACAGATTCAAGCTTAGAAAATGCTTGGAGGACAGTTTCTACTCTTGTCATATGTGATAACCAGGAGTCAAAATGTTCCCAACAGCAATTCTTTAGATCAAACAGATCTAAAGGGCTCAACGGCTTATACAAAGGAGGATTGAGGAGATGGTTTCAAGTGGAGGAGGGTGCCAAGCAAAATGCACATTCCTGATCCAAAAACGTAATTGGGACATTCCCCTACACACATTATGATTGTGCTATTCTTTCAAAAACATTATATGTTATTTACTGCACTTTGAAAACTACCAAGTAAGATTTTTCTTTTGTAAACTTATACGTATATGTACTTGGGAATGGATATAACATATACATTACTAGCAACTATTTCATTTTAACAGAGAAGAATACAACAGATATCCATATGGCTACATTTATTATGTAGCATTCGGTCATTGTGTCTTAAATTTTTGTTTTCAGTAAAACTTTTTAGGTATTTTTCTAACATCCTTGTATCCCAAGATTTTAGCCCTTCTCAGAGGTAACTACTATCCTGGAGAAGAGTAGATCTTTCCCACCTAATTTTGAATGGATTTGTAATTGCTCAAATCAAATGGAGACTAGATTTTTAAAATGTGTTTTTTGTTCCCTTTTAATTGTGTTTTCTTCCTCGTTTATTTGTCACTTTGCTTTCTTCCTCCCCCCTTCTTGCTTTCTATAGTATTGACCTTATAATTTTGTTTGTTTGTTTGTTTTTGTTTTGTTTTTTTTGGGGGGGCATCACTGCCCTCAGGTGGTGGGACCCAGCCTTTGTGTCTGTGGAGCTGGAATTGAACTTCCATCCCAGTGGACCGCAGTCCCGCGCACAACCACTACGCCACTGGGGCTTAGCCCGACCTTATAATTTTATATATGTAGGTTGATTTTAAAAGTTGGAACTTAGTTTATTGAATAAGTATTTTTAACATGACAAAGATTTTATGATATTTCTATTGCAACCATTCCATTTCAATTACCATATTAGCTTTATGTATTCTGACCATAACTTTGTGACTAATATTTTTCACAGAACTCCTAAATTATGTTTTTTTACATGCCCACTAATCTCTTTGATCACCATGTCCCTGCCTATATGCCATTCCATTTGCTCTTTATTTCACACCAGTGGTCCCTGCAGTCCCTGCATCAAGGATTCATGGGAGATCAGCTCAATTCTTAATTTGTCTCAAGGCTTTGAGTTCAGCCTCATATCGTAATGGGAGCTTGATCAACAGTTCTACCCGAGCCATTTTCATTAACACGCCATCTTCTGGCATATACTGAAGCTCTCAGGTGTTGTTAAGGATATGTGGTAAATATGCCCAGAAATATGTGTGAGGGAGGAAAAAGGTAGACATAAGATATTAAGAAGAAAACAATTTTCCAGCTAAGTAATTGACTTAGTTTGACTCCAAAATCAAAGTCAAGCTCACTGGTATTGAGCTGATTCCCAACTCACGGTCACCCATTAAGGACAAAATAGAACTCACCCTGTCGGTTTCCCAAACTGCAAATCTTGAGTGTGGACAGCCACATCTTCCTCCTGCCAGGCGGTGAAAGGTTTCAAATTATGACGGTGCAGTAAGCAACCCAATGTAACACCCGCTAAGTCATCAGTTTCCAGGATTGCTCTGCTTTATTTCTTTTCTTTGCAACATAACTCAAATTAAATGTTTTAAAATATTGAATGCCTAATTTCGGTCAGGGACTTTCATAGCTTTGATCCCTCACAACTCGAGAAAATTGTTTTCAGACTTCCACGTTTTCACATAAAAACTTAAAGTTCATCATCCTCCAATAATTTACTCTGGATCCCATAGTTAAGAGTTGGCATTCACATGTATCAAATCTAAGCCTTTTCCTTTCCCTAATCCAGTAGACACAGTTCCCAGGTGCCGTTGCATCTGTCCATGTGTCTCAGAGAAGGACTGTGCCCCACAGTGTTCAACTACTGTGTCCCCAAAGGAAATCCTCCATCCACCCTTTCCTCCAGGATATGGACCTTTCGAGAGAATTACACGCATCTTTCTCTCCACGCTGATTTTTAGGATAATAAAATGAACTGGGAAAATCATGTTTAAAAAAGAGAGCCTTGATCATTCCATGTAATGACCACATCCTCTAGATATAGTCTGACTCAAGTGGTCCACATGGAAGTACTCTCCCTTGAGTTCAAAGCTCAGAAACGACATGCTCCTGAGGGCTGGGGAAGCAGCTCTGCTTCAGAAGGTTGGGCCTGAGGAACGGAGCCACTCGCTTCAGTAAACATGTTCACAAACTTTAGATTCAGGGTAGGTTCCCACAGTCACATATGGATAGATTGAAAAATGGCAAAATTGAAAAATAAATGACCTTTGAAGTAGAGGAGAGCCTTTCCTCTGGAGAAAAATGTAATTCTGTTTTCAGGCAAATTTCACTTCTTTCATGGATTGGCAGTATCTCAAGGCATACCAGCAATTCTAATAGGATGTGTTTGGCAGAATAGATCATTTCTGGGATAAAATACTGTCTTATTTACAACATGCAAGCCTGGGAGTTGGAGCAAGTTTCAACCTGGCCTGTGGCTCCGATGTATTTTGAGAACACCCACAAATCACATCAACTACAAGAGCTTCAGGTGTTGCCATTTAAAAATGTAAATTATGAGCCGGATAGCTGTGTTTTAACAGGTAAGCTAACTTCATATATATTTACTGGGAAAACTTTCATCTTTTAATTTTGTATTAATTTATCATAGTATGTATATAGTCATAGTTACTGTGATTTTTCCCCCTCTTTCCTTAGCTTCTGTTAAACTTACTGTTTTATGGCTTCTTTTAAATTTTTTAGACTTCTTTTGAAATGTACTTTTTTATTTTAAGATAAGTGTATATTCACTTACAATTTTAAGAAATAATAAAGAAAAATCCTGTGTATAACTTTCACTAGTTTTCCCCAATGGTAACATCTGGCAATACTTTCCATTTTACAATAGCCCAATCACTATACTGACACAATTGCAGTCAAGACAGTGAATAGTCCCATCAGAGGAAGGATCTTTCCTTTTGTTTATTTTATAACTACACACACTTTTCTTACTTCCGCCTGCCCTTAAACCCATGCACTCTTGCAGTTACTAATCATCTCACCATTTCCATAATTTTGACATCCCAAAGAATGTTATAGAAGTGGAATCATAAGTTTGTAACGCTTTTTCATTGACTTTTTTTCCCCCAATCAGCATTATTCCCTGAAGATTGATTCATCCAAGGTTTTTTTTTTCTTTGTTTCCTTCCCTGAGTAACTTTCTGTGATATGAATGTCATACACTGTGTGATTGGTCACCTTTAGAAGGGTACCTGGGTTGTTAGTAAGTTTGCACTGTTATGAATAAGACTGTACCTTGTATGTAGATTGTTGCCTAAACATAAGATTTAAATTCTTGTGGTAAATATTTGAGAAGGTTATTGCTGGGATTTAGACATTCTGATATGTGTATCATGATATTCCATTGTGGTTTTAATTTGCATCTCCCTGGGAAGTTGTGAATTACTTAGTGTAGCACTTCTGCCATAATATTTGTAACATCCACCAAACGAGTAGGGAGGAATACTCAGGGAGAGGTCCTTTTGGCCCACCAATGTGAGTGGATAGCTTCCCCGCACTGTAAACAAGGTGTATGGTACCTAGAACCACACATATAAAGTGCATAGACTCATAGCATGATGATTCCTCAGTTTGACAGTCTGTTAGACTTTAATTTATCCATCCCAGAGGCAGAAAAGGGTATTTCACTACCCACAAGAAAGAAGAGCCTTTGGAATCAAGCTTCCCAAACTGACTCTCTGACTCAGAAAAGGAATAGTCAGGTGGTGAGAAATCGTGAGAGTACAAGGTTAGAAGCAGGAGACATGCAGGAGATGGCCCGTTTGTGATCTGGACTCAGGGAGCAAGGAAAGTGGACACCCTTGGGCAGGAGGTTCGCTGGCAGGACAGGGCATGCCTGATACTTGGTGGAGTTAGTTTCCTGCCCCATGGAGCTAAAACTAAGCACCTTTGGATCGAGGCTTACTGGTAGATTAAAGTGAGGCGACGCCTTAATCAAGCTAAGCTGAAATAACTCTAGCACATTCTTAAACAAGGCAAAAGTCAAGAGGGCAAGGGAAAGAGAGGCCATGCCTGTGGGCACTGTTAAGAAGATGCCCTCCTGATTGAGGACCTGTATCCTAAATCTCTTCTGATCCTGAATGGCAGCTGTTATGTCCCTAATAAACCTAATTATTATGTGTATTTTTGTGAGTTCTGAGTGGCAACTGCAATACATTTTCAAACCCAACTCTGGAGTAGAGCGTACCCTGTGAAGGAGAGGTGGTGTCAGAATGGTTAAGGAGGTTGGATGGTGGACATTCAACTGATGATGTCTTCCTAAGACTATGGGCTCTTGATGCTCTTCTTTCCTCCGGCAAACTTAGAGATGATACCATGCGGTTGTGTTAGGTGCCTTCAAGTAGATTCCCACCCATACATAGCCACACTCTGCACCGCAGAACGAGATGCTGCCTAGTCCTGGGCCATCCGCACAATTGTCTCTAGGCTGATTCCAAGGAGGCGGCCACTGTGTCAACCCAGTCTTTGAGAGTCTTCCTTTGTTTTGCGGACCTTCCACCTTACCAGGTTCAATGTCCTTCCCCAAGGACTGATCTCCTCTGACAACAGGTCTGCAGTAGTGAAGAGGAAGTCTTACACGCTGCCCTTGCTTCTTCTAAGACAGATTGATGTGAACTTTGAACAGTCCCTCGTATTTCCAATATGCTGCACCATTATCACAGTTCAAAGGCATCAGGCCATTGTTACATCTCTGATGAATAATGAGGCACAAGGTTTTTCTGGTGATTGTTTACTATATACTCAAAGTTGGAAAAGTAGAGGATTAGGACTAAAAAAAAGAGAGAGGGGAAGATCCTCATTGAGATGAATCGGTACAGCAGGTGCGGCAATAGACTCAAACATAACAACCATTTTAAGGAAGGTCCAGAACCAGGCAGTGTCTCACTCTGTTGTACATAAGGTCGCTGAAAGTCAGACCCAAATTGATAGCACCGAAAAGAACAGCATACATCCTCTTTGATAAAATGTCTGTTGATATCTTTTGCTTATTTGGGGGGGGGGGGACATCACTGCCCTCTGGTGGTTGTGAGAGCTACCCAGTACTGTTCCTAAGAGCCGCCACTGGATTTGAACTGCCAAGCCCGTGGGCTACAGTCCCGCACTCAACCACTTACGCCACCAGGGCTCAGCCACTTTTGCTTATTTTCAAATTAGATTTTCATTTACTATTAATTTTTGACCATTCTTTATACACTCTGAGAGCAAATTCTTTGTTAAATATACAGTTTGTAAGTGTTTTCTCCAGGTATGAGGCTTGCCTTCGCACATTCTGAGTAGGATTTTTTATGGAGCAAAGACATTTAATTTTCATCAGACCCAGTCTGTGTGTGTGTGTGTGTGTGTGTGTGTGTGTGTGAGAGAGAGAGAGAGAGAGAGAGAGAGAGAGGTTTCAGGTGCAATTACTCTTCGTCTGGCACAATGTCCTCAAGACAGCCTGAAAGTGCACACAATCTGTGTCCGTTAGAATGCCAGACTTGCTAATTTCATGATGGAAATCAAAGAGCACAGAAATGTTCAGGGCTGGGGGAGAGAGATGGAGACACTCCCTCCACAAGCATGGAGACTTAGAGGAGCGATCATGCAAAAGTAACTGCATGCTTTCATATGTTTTTTGATAATGGTTTCTATAATTTCATAACAATATTTTTTACTCACTCCTGTAGGGTGATTTTTTTTTCTTCCGTGTTATACATAGTTTTTCAGAATTGATTTAACCCTCCTGGTGCCTGCAATTTGCATATACATTTTCGAATTGATTTATCTATGTCCACCAAAAAGAGTCCTGGTGGTGTTATCAAAAAGGCATTTGACTGTGCACCGCTCACTCCATGATAAAACATTTAGGGCCTCTGTACAGATTTACAACCGCAGGACCTCTCTGCAGGACGCCTGTGAATTGGACTAAGCTGGCTGGCAGTGGGTTTGCTGTTCTGGTTTTCATGTCTACAAAATTCTGGCTGAAGTTTTAATAGCAATTACATAAAATCTGAATCGTTTTTAGGAAATTGTTGTATTTACCATGCTAAACCTTTATGGGTATGTAAGTGTGAACATGGTGTGTATCTTCATTCATTTATAGTCTATTTCATTTCTTTCCTCCACATTTTATAATTTGCAGCATAGAAGTTATTTGCATATTCTGTTACACTTGCACACGAGTACTTCATTTTCTTTGCATGACTGTTTTCAATTTCCATTTTCACATGTGCATTTTTTACAAATGCAATCGAATTTGTGTGTTGAATTCAAAGATCACCCCAAACTTAAAACTGTTTTCTGTTTTTCATAGACAGCATGCATCATAGGAAATTAACAGTCAAAGTATGGCATAGTTTATAAAAGTTTTAACCTGCATAAAATTTGTGTTATTCTAAGAGCATATATATATATATATATGTGTGTGTGTGTGTGTGTATATATATATATATATATATATAGAGAGAGAGAGAGAGAGAGAGAGAGAGAGGGAGAGAGAGATTTAAGTCATTTACAAATAGGGAGTTTAATTTCTACCCCTCCAATTTGTACAGTTACTAGCCTTGATTTTCACATATAAATATAAAATAGTTTATTTTAATAGGGCCTAATTTATTTAATATATTCATTCCTTTCTCTGAATGAAAAGACATTTTACCCATGTAATGACGATTGCTTTCTGATTATCTTTGTTTAGAGTTCTGGTTTACCACTTGGAAACAAACATTTACATTTTGTTTGTTCATTAAAATAATAAAAAAATTATTATGATTATTCACATATTAGTTTCTGTGTTCACCACCTTTTATTGTACTGTACATCTTCCATGAAATTAAATTTTCTTCCTTTTGCAGTATACCATCTTAAATAATGTCGTTTCAGTTATCAAGTGAAAACCATTTGTGGTCATTCTCTCAGTCCATCCAAGTTGAATTTTCTTTGCCTTCACTCTTTTATTTGGGGGGGGGGCGCATCACTGCCCTCTGGTGGAAGTGGGAGGCCCAGCCTTGCTCTTGGAGAACAGCTGCTGGATTTGAACTGCCAACCCAGTGGGCCGCAGTCCCACACTTAACCACTACGCCACCAGGGCTCAGCCCTGCCTTCACTATTATACACTACCTAGGCTAGAAAATAATTTCAGATTGTACCTCTTCTTGAACATTTTGAACTTAATTTAATATGCAGTTTTTGAAATTACAGACTTTTAGTTTTAGCTACTTGAGCTATTGTCATGAATAATATGTTAACCCCACCCCCAGCCCCAAACTCCCATGGGGCACACCAAACCTCAAAGGCAGCATTACCACAGAGAGCAACTCATGAACACAGAGGACTACAACACTGGCCCCAGTCAGAACCAAGGTGACTCCCTCCCTAGAAGTATGTGCTACAGAGGACCACACTAAACATACAGGGTGGGGAGAGGGGCTGGCATGACTTGCCTACCTGGAAGCAAGCCAAGAAGGAAAAAGAGAGTGTGAGAGACTAGTCTCCATACTGGCACACCACGCCCTGAGGCTAAAGTCCGTGAGAAGCTAAGGCACAGAGAAGCCTGTCAGGCCGACAACAGAATGAGACATGATGTCCCCTTGCTGAAGCATTCCATGACAGAGGACAATGCTGGGAACACAGGGTGGGGAGTATGTCCAGTCTGAGCCTCCACAGGGAGAACCAAGAAGGTAACATAACATATCAGCAACAGGAACAAAGCAACGCCACAAAGTCCCCAAGAAATAGACGTCGGGCTAGATGGGGCAGTTCCTGAAACCCCCCAGGACTGGTGGGAAGAGAGTCATAAAGGTCAGCAGAAAGACCTGGAACTATGTCTGCTTTCTCAGGATTTTTTAATTCAATCTATTGTTTTGCTTTTGTTTTGTCACCTCTCTTGTTGTTGCTCCTACCCATCTAAGATAGGCATGGGTGACAAGCCCAAGGATAAAGCAACAGGATTGATGGGTCCAGAAGGACTTGGGGGAGGAAGAGGCAGGGGAAGGGAGTGGTGAGCAAACAATGCCATACACAGGGGAACAACTACGGAATTGAAATCCTCAGTGAGGCAGCGATAGAGATCCTGTGGGTGTTGGAGCAACAGTACTATCTGAGAGGAATTACTAATAGAAGAAGGGCACGCATGATGATGGGACAGGAGGAAGGTAAAGAGAAACAGAGGAAAGGTCTAGGAAGCAATTCTATGGACAGAGGCATAAGCATAGGTGTGTGTGTGTATATATATATATACATATATATATATATAATTCATAAAAATAGTGATATTGGTCCATCTACATATATTTATATGGTGATGAAGTAGTGTACAGACTTTGGGCCTCTGCTCAAGCTCTCCCTCAATGAGAGAGCACTTTGTTCTAATAACCTGGCACTTTTTGATGCTCACCCTCCCGACATTATCACTGAAGACAAAATGGATGTATAAGTAAAGGCAGTGAAGAAAGCTAATGGTGCCTGACTATCAAAAGATATATTGCCTTGGGTCTTAAAGGCGTGAAACTAAAAGCAGCCATCTACCAGAGAAGAAACAAGCCCACATAGAAGAATCATACCAACCCGTGTGATTATGAGAGGTCCACAGAGTCAGGTAACAGGCATCAGAAGACCGAAAACAAACGAAAAACAAAAGCATACTGTCAAGAATGAGGGGCATCAGAGCAGAGACCAAAAATTCATCTATAGACAATATGACATCCCCTCACAGAAGGGTCACTAAGGGGTAAGTCAACCAGGGTGCAGTATAGCACAGATGAAACATTTGCAAAAATAGTGCTGCAGAGTCTGGTTCTTTGAATCATTGTCTCACACACATTCACACACACACATACACACTGTCATTATCCTAGTCCTTACTTTTAGACTGCTCTGGCTAGATTGGAGCATGTACACTGGTATAGATAAGAACTCATGAAACATGAATACTGGTCAGATAAACCCCTTAGGAACAGAAATGGGAGGAGTGATTTCAATAATGGACATAGATAGAACATGCCCCCTTCAGGGTGATGAACAAGAGAAACGTGGGTGAAGGGAGGCAGTGGTCAGTGTAATATATAAAAATAATAATTCTTTAAAATTTATAAAGAAGTCATGAGGATTGGAGGGGGCAGGGAGGAAAAATAAAGGAGTTGATACCAAGGGCTCAAACAAACACAAACCAGCTGACACCCAGTTGTCACTGTGGGGATGTTGAGAAAAGGCTTCCCAGTACTCTGCAGCGCTATCTTTGCAAATGTTTTGGGGTCTATGATTTTTCAAAATAAAAATGAAAAGAGCATTATGGCTCATACAAATAGGAGGATGAAAAATTTTTGGAAAGTTGATGTTCCATAAAATGATTATGGAGCAATGAGATTTGGTAGCTGGGAAATGAAAGTTGTGGACCTTATAAATTTACTCAACTCTGTACAAAATGGAATGAAAGGTATTCATTGAAATAGACTTACTAATTTTCAAATTCTGGACATGCTGGTGCCCTGGTGATGCAGAGGTTCAGTGCCCAGTAGCTAATTCGTTGTTACAATGTATAAGCTGCTCTGCAGGAGAAAGATGCTGTCATCTGTTCTCGTACAGATCGCAGCCTTAAAAGACACTGTGCATCAGAATTGACCTGAGAGCAACCTATTGGTGCTAGCTTCTCTTTACAAGTATCATCATCTTCCTAGTTTATTTATTCGTGCACACATTCACTAAGGAAAAATAAAAAAGAAAGAAGATGGATTCCCATTATGTATTAAGCATTGCATTGTCTTATAAATAGAAACATGAGTAACGGCAGTGTTCTTGCCTTCAAAGATCTTACAATTTACTGGAAAAGAAACATATGTTAAAAACTACAAAATCGGGTTTAGCCCCAGTGGTGTAGTGGTTAAGTGTGGGACTGCAGCCCACTGGGTTGGCGGTTCAAAGCCAGAAGCAGCTCTCCAGGAGCAAGGCTGGGCCTCTCACTCCCACCAGAGGGAAGTGATGCCCCTAAAAAACAAAAACAAAAACAAAACCTTAGAAAATAGCCAAAATTTTATGAACAAAGTCCTGCAGAAACACAGAAAAGGGAACGGGAGGGAAACCTGTGTTTTGGGATTAGCGGCAGCAGGGTCATCAAGAATTGACCTATGTACATATATGTATATGACAATGAAGTCGTGGTATATGTATGATCCAAGTCTAAAGAAAAAGATAGAGATTGATGTTTTCTTTAATATGAGAAGTGCAATGGGATAAATACCCTAATATCTACAAATAAATGATGAAGTGGTATAGATTAAAAGATACTTGAGAAATACATGTATATCAACCAAATGTAATCTGTAGACCTTGTTTGGATCCAAACTTAACTAAATCAGAGGTAAGAAGATAAGGGCTAATCAGGTGTATTGGAAAACAGATCACATGTGATAGGAAGGAATGATTATTAGTGATTTTAGAATATTTTTATATAGATAATAATGTACATCTCCAGTTCAAACTTACCAGCTGCCCCTGTGGGAGAAAACTGATGCTATATGTTCCTGTAAAGATTTATAGTCTCAGAAAATTTAAGAAGCTGTTCTACTGTGTCCTCTAGGATCATCATTCAGAATTATTTTGATGACCATAAGTTAGTTTCATTTTGTTTAAAGATATAGTTATAAAATTATTGTAAATTTTAAGTACAATTATGGCATAATTTTACTTTTTAAAATAAATTATTTGTATCAGAGTTGTATAATGAAATATTCACAAATAAGATGTAACATTGCCTAGGATTTACTTTAAAATACTACAGAAAAATATAGATGTAGCTGATAGATGGCACACAATTGTCAAAATGTTAAAAGTTGAGTGAGGACAGAATGGAAATTCATTAACATTACTATCTCTGTTGAATCTTTTGTTAGAAATCTTTATAGTAAGAAGTAAAATATAATCTCAATCATCAACAATTTACTTTCAGATTATTTAATGCCTAATCTTCACTTGAATTTTATTTTGATTCAAAAAGGGCATTGGTTAGGTTTTCAGTCACTGTGTAATATTTTCTTCTTCTAGGTCATAGTCTTTTGTATTCCAATTGGGTACCTACCATGTAACAAGGATAAAGAGAATCTATTAGACATATTTGTATTCCTAGTGTATTGAATGGAGATTAAATTTTCTTCAGAGAAATAACTAGGAGGAAAATCACTTTGCCTCCATTATTATTAGACTTATGAGCAGCTTTTCCAGCTCTGAAATTGTAAGTCTTTATTTTTGATGCAGGCAGTAAACTGATGGGATTTTTAGCTTGCACAATTTTTGTTAATTTCAACTAGTCTTGATAAGCAAACTTTATATAAAAATAAGTCACACATAAAAGGTGAGTGGGTGGGGTTAATAGATAGAGATTAAAAAGGAAAATTATTCCATACAGGGTAGGCTCTGTTGTCTTTAAAATATAACAACAATAACAACAACAACAACAACAAAGCAAGATTAAGGGAAGTATTGGGAGGAGCTGAGGCTGCTTGGGAATCAAGTGATTGGGGAAAGAGATTCGGCAACAGTCAACCTTTCGTCAATCAATTCACTGAGCTTCTGGGATTCCTCCTAACTAATTTGGATTTAATCCAATAGACAAAAAAAAAATAGCTTTGAAAGTATACATAACAGAATTCTATTTGTTTTTGAGATATTTTGGGTGGTGGAATAGAAGAACAATATGACAAAAAAAAAAAAGAGGAAGCTTTCTGAAAAGAGACCATAAGGGTCTGAATTTCAGCTAGGAAATTGGAAATGGAGGAAAATGCTTTCCTGAGCCAGACGTGGCTAATATTAGGAAACTCTGGATATAATTACATACTTAACTAGCATGGAGAATACAGAACGTGAATAGATTTGAGGAGGGAGGTCATACTGAGGATGGTATTAAATGTGTAAACTTTAAAGTCTCTAGGCTAACCAAGCAGAACTTAGGATTATAACTTAGTACCGGAGTGAGTCATACTTTGTTGAAACAATTAATATCACTCAGTGCTAATATGCAGAATAAGAAGACAAGAAGACCAAGATGGATTGCTAGTCCTTAGTTTCCTAATACAGGGGTAACAAAATATCACAGGCGTGTGGCATTAACAAGGAGGATTCTATTTTCCCCTAGTTGGGAAAGCTAGGCACTCAATTTCAAGGTGCTGCTAGGGAAAGCTCTTTTCCTCAGCTCTGGGGGAAGCTTGTCTAAAACTCCTCTGTTTCTGGCTGATGGACCGTCATGTGGTATCTCCCCGGCTCAGGTCTCTGTTGCTACTTATAATTGAGAAGTGATTCGGTTTAGGACACACCAAGAAAACCTCATTAACATAACAAGGGAGCCTCCAACTCCAAATAGAATTGTATCCATATGTTGGGATTTCAATATGCTAGGATCCCAACACATTTTTTGGAGGGAAGACATAGAATATCTGGTGAAACATTAAACAAATGTGTGAATAGAGAAAACTCACTGCCTCAAAGTTGAATCGGTTTCATATTAGAACTGCCCCTGCGAGTTACCAAGACTGTTAGCTCCATAAGAATAGAAAAAGACAGTCTTTCTCCATGCAGTGGCTGGGGGGTTCAAACTGCTTACCTATTGGTTGGTAGTCCAATGCAGAACCAATACACCACCAGGGTTTCCTGTGAATAGAGAAGAAGGGAGGAATGACAAACAGACGGGCAAAATATGCAGAAGAAAGCCAGGGCAAATGTTGTTTGATCAGTTCAGAAAAGCTTCTGTGTTAGTCCAGGTAGACTAGAGAAACAAATCCATAGACACGCACATGGATAGAAGGGTAAGATTTTCAAGAGGAATGGAACATTGAGAAAGCATCCCAACCCAGTCCAGGCCAAGGTCATAAGTCCCATATTAGCCCATACCCATCCACAAAGTCTTCTGACTCACGATGTCACAGGCCAGTGGGTGCAGAATTCCGGCGCTGGCAGAGGTCTCCCCATGGCTCCTTGCTTCGGAGGCTCAGGGTCCATCAACAGCATCCAGTTGTGGTAGGGGCAACTCAGCACTGGCAGGGGTCTCCATGTGGCTTTGCCAGCTTCAGAGGTCTGGTTCCATCAGGGTAAGCCCGTGTGGCTTCTCCTCTGGATCCTCCAGCTCCTCAGACACTGCCATCTTGTCTTATCCATAGTTCATCATCTCAGAAACTGACTCCCAATAACTGGGGAGATGGGTTCTCATCTCCACGAGGGAAATATTGCAAGATTTCCCAGAAGTCTCAGGAGAAAGCCATGCCCACACAGACGCTTCATTGGCTACTCAATGGCTATCTCCAGATTAACAGGCTAGACTCATCTCTAGACTTCTAATCATAAAACTGACATCAGGCACATAACTGACACAGCTTCTGTGAGCAGGAGGCCTTTGAGGAAATGCTCTGGAAGAACACCATGTCTGGAAACTGTAATCTCCTGTGAAGATGAAACTCTAAATAAACAAATATAAGCGTCGGTGTGCACATTGAGCTAAATAATTTAAAGCAATCTCAAGTCTGCAGATTCTGTCCTTTGGCTTAATTATCTTTGCAGGATTTCTCTCATGGTCATTTGCATTCTTCAGAGCCTACCATGGGCATGATTATGAGTTGGGGCATTGTATTTACTGTTGATGGTATGATGCCTTTTGATACCTGCACAATGCAAAACCTGAATTCTCTTTGTCACACTGACTATAGAGTTTGGGCTTTTGGTTTCAATAAAATGATACTTGAGTTGGAATGATTTTTATTTTTTCCTAGTAGAATGTTTTTCCCCCTCTATGAGTAGTAAATGTTTCTTTTTATTTAGTACATGTCCAATAACTAACATTTGTCCAAATTCCAAACAGGGGATTACCTGTAGCTGACTCTTGCCCTTCACAATCTGAGACTGTGCAACGGTGGCTTTGATTTCCTCCTTATTTCTTCACCTTATCATTATTGAGCTGTAAACTCAATGACAAAGTCCAGCTTTAACACATTCATGGCTTTTTTCCATCACCAGAAAAAGCTTCTGTCCAGAAAAAAATGTAAGCTTTAAAAGATAAAGAATCATTTATTTCTGGGTGGTGGAATTACCAGAATTTGTATTCCAGTATTAATAAGAGAAAGGTTTACTTTTGGAAGACATGGGACAGGGCAAAAAGAATTTTATTAATAAACACTTCAGAGGTAGAACTCCTACCTGCCAGAAGGTTGGCCTTAGTATTGTTTTCATTCTCTCAAGCGTGGCCAGCTTTTTTAGCAGATCACAAGCGCAAGTTCTTGGAAATTTCCAGCAGCTGGGAACATCTGGGGTGAGGGAGGAGAGGGACAGAGGCCGGTTGACAAGCAGTTCTAGGAAATGCTGCCCAAGATATTCTCCTGGACGCTGCACGGGCTCTGCACAAGGCTCTGCCTTGACTCCTTTGACCTTTCTCAGGAGGCTTCACTCAGGCCCACTCACCTAGAATGAAGGCTATTTGAGCAGCCAACAAAAATGAGAAAGATACACTGTTTCCTAATACCTTTTGAAATGTATCATTATTTTTAAGTGGTCATGAATTGCTAGATCAAATACTAAATTGAGGTAAAATTCATAAGCCATGACCCACATTTACAGTAGAATATTATTTGAGTATACAAAATACAGCAGAAACTTGTTAGAATGTCTTTTCCAAGCTTCCAATTGAAGGAGGCCTGGGGTTCTGTGAACCACCAACCCTGCAAGGTCTTTGCCTTTGCATGC
The DNA here is from genome assembly GCA_004026705.1 of Nesogale talazaci. NCBI lineage: Eukaryota > Metazoa > Chordata > Mammalia > Afrosoricida > Tenrecidae > Nesogale > Nesogale talazaci. The sequence goes on from PVJH01002943.1 coordinate 152,282, forward strand.
CCGTGAGCTTGAGTCTCCTTGAGTAATGCTGCCTCATTGTTGAGAAAGGCAGGAAAAGAATCACTATCTTCCTTTCTGCATATCAGAAAAGAAAATCCACAGATGCAGTCTTTTTGATACAATATGCCTATAATCTTGCTATTGAAAAAAACATTATAGGAAGGCAGATGACCAAGCCACAAATGAGGGCTGGAAAAATATCCCCTCACCCCAACCTCGGGATACAACTGTGGCAGCCCAGTTTCTCCTGACGAGTTTATGACCCTGTGGGAAGTTTAAATTGGGTGGAGGAAGGTGGCCAGATCCTTCTGTTATCAAAATGAAGCATATTGTCAAAAGAAAAAGGCACCAACTCAACTATAGTGGTTGTTCTATTGCTGATGCTATCTTCTTGATGGTAGGGCGTAATTTATTTCCTTTCACTGGGACAGGAAAGAGTATTTGAAAGATTCAGAATAAATGACATCAAAGGGAGAATTCTATTGAGAAAAATAGAGAACAAGTGAAAAGATCCATTGGAATGATAAGAATGCTCTAATCAAAGCATTGATATGAGTGCATTCTATGCTGATCAACATTTCCATCATTTTAGCTAACTGATTTGTTAAGGTAATACAGTTGGCCAACAATGGGGAAAGTGTCACAGGGTACCTACTTACCTAAATTAACTTATTTATAAGAAGCTAAATAAGAAAAAAACTACACTTAAATCAGGTTTCTGAAATCCTCTTCAGTGCTCTCTTTTTCTGCACTGAGGTAGGAGGGCACTGGTGCTCTGCTTACTTGTTCAACATGTTCAACTCTGGTTAATATGTGGCCTAAGAAGTATTGGGACATTCTAAGAAGTATTGAGAACGTCCTTCTATTAGAGATGTGTCCCAGTAAGCAACAAAACAGATAGATTTTTTGAAAAAAACATAGATCATCTCCCCTTGACACCATAACAGTAAATAAAATAAAGTTGCCTATAAGGTTGAACAGGAAAAGTCCCATGAATTGACCCCCTAGGATGGGGTTTATTTGTCATTTCATCGAGTTGAAGTGTTTAGAAAGTGGCCAGAGAGCACTTAGGAAAACAAGATTGTTCCAATTTTATACTTCATAGAATTCAAAATTAAATTTCTAGCAATATTGCATTGCATTGGATTTCCCAGTAAACAAACTCTGAGGAGGAGATATGGGCCTGGGAATTCATTGCAGGGGGGTTGGGGTGAACAGCACTGGGACAGCAGAGGAAGTGGGCTAAGCACAATGGAGAGTTGGACTCCCGTGTCGTCTCAGCAAGGCATCAGCCAGTTGTACAGAGAGAAATCGCCGTGTTCCCTTAGAGTTGTTCAGTCTGAGAGAGCGGGGCTGAGATTTTATACCCGTGCAATTTGCAGCCATTGGATCTGAACTAGTTCTCGGGAAGGAGTTTTGTGTCAGATCCCTTTCTGAGTTGAAAACCCCACCCATGAATACTCTGAGCACCTGAGGGACTCGGGGCTCAGTCCCAAAGGAGGCATCTGAGGGACGCTGCACAGTACAAGCCACACCAGCCTTACTTTCTCTCCTCTATCCTCACTGGCCCCACTATTAATGCAATGGACATTTGGTAGGTACATAACCTATAGATGCAACATTATCTGCTAAGGTTTGGTAATCTAAAGCTTAATAAAACTGATTGTAGCATCTAATAAAATAAGTATGATCATGGCAGCTGCAAAGGATTTTGAGAGCACAGCAGACAATGTGTTTTCCTTTTTGGGGAGATTGGACCTGTCTTCACGGGAAATCAAAAGAGCAGTGCCTATATATTCCAAATTCTTTCTTCTACTTGGCCTGAAATGCCCTTTCCATGCTTCTCCTCCCATATAAGCCCTCTGATTTGAAACTTCTCAGGAGGACAGGACATTCTACCCCTCTAAAAAGATATGGTGTTAGAAGCACGCAGGGGTAGTTCTACCCTGTTGTCCCTCAGAGGGTCACTAAGAGTCGGCATGAACTCGATAGTCATGAGCATTTTTATTTTCTTAATTTTTATTAGATACTTTTGCTCTGCATACCACACTTGCTGCCAGTCAACTGTAATTTCATGGAGGCTTCGACTTGTTCCTCATAAATAGTTAACAGTTGTACAACATAGTGAAACATAACAATGTTATTATTGTGGGGTATCCTCGAATCACT
>PVJH01002944.1:0-16651 GCA_004026705.1 Nesogale talazaci
CGCACAGGCAAGTGAGCTTCTTTTATGGTGGGTTTTGTTGCTCCTGAGCTAGATGGCTGCATGTTTATGCTCAAGCCTTTAAGACCCCAGATGCTATATCTTTTGACAGCTGGGCACCATCAGCTTTCTTCACCACTCTTGCTCATGCTCCCACAAGTCCTCAGTGGGCACCTTGGGGATGTGTGCACACAGTAATATATGTTTCCCCACCCCCATTTGGTATCTATTGCCTAGACCTTTCACCACCATGTGGCCACGCTGGCTGTTGTGCTTCTTCTGTGTGGGTGTGGTCTCTTCTCAAGTAGATGGGCTATTGTTTATCTTCAGGGGAGTGGGCTGAGAGAGGTGTTGGGCAGGGTAAGATACGAAAGAACAATAATTTATAAAGTATTGAGGGTTGATGGTGGAGGGAGAGCAGAAGAAGAGGGGAGGGGTTGGAAAAGCCGATACCAAGGGCTCAAGGGAAAAAGCAGATGTTTGGAGAATGGTGATGGGAGCATATGTGTGAAGGTGTTTGGCACAGTATGTTTATTTATGTATTGGAAAAACAATGTACGAGCCCCTAGTAAAATGATTTTTAATTAGAAAAATAAAACAAAGGAAAAAAGGCTTATTTAAATCAAATATTTAAATAGAATAAAATGCTTCTTTCTCAAAAAAAGAAAGAGAATCCAAAGTAATATACATACAGTTAAAATGAAATTTGAAAAATTAGAAAAGCATCATGTCTTTTAATACATTCATCAACTGAAAAAACTTTTCCATGAACTAGTTTCTATCATGATCTAGAAAAGATTGGAGTTCTCAAGGATTTCATCTTGCTTCAATTCAAAATCAGCACTCATGGAAATACCAGTTAAGAAAACAAATAACCTATTCATTCAGCAAATGTGCCGCACAGATCTCACTAAAGTATTAAAGAGCAAAGATATCACTTTGAGGATTGTGATAGGGAGGTTTATTTTGCCAACCTGGTCAATGAACACATGTGGGATTAATTGAAGTGCAAAGAGATAAGTGACTCTGTGAGCCTTGTCTTTCTTATTCTTTGATGATCAGACCAATTGTGTGGCTGCCTCAATTTACAAGCTACACTACCTATGGGACACTAACCCATAGACTGTGTGCCTGAAATTTGAGTTCCTTCAAGACCTGCTTTGCCACACTGCTGGAGTATACCTCACTTGAGCTGGGGACTATTGAACCCTGTCATCTGAATAACTGTTAGTGACCTGCCTTGCTGTTTGTTGCCTGTGACCAGATAGACGGAATTGCTCTACAGAGGACTCAGCTGTCTGCTTTCTTGACTTGCACCCAGAGGCCACCAAACTTGAAGGACTGCCAGTGTGTTTGCTGTCTAATGGAAGTGTGTTGCACTGAGCCATTTGTACTGCTCTATAGATTAATTAGCTGTTTATTTCTATCTACCTAAATATTTCTAAAATCATAAGTGTCCTGGTTCTGTTTCTCTAGAAAACCTTGTCTATCATAAGAACTAATCCAAGTCATGCACTTGATTCAAGTCATGGTATTTTCAATCACCTCATATACATTTGAAAGCTGGACTATGGATATGGAAGACCACAAATATTTGATGTGTTTTAATTATGATATTAGCAAAGAATGTTGAAACTACCATTGACTACCAGAGGAACAAACAAATTTGTCTTGGAGAATATACAGCCAGAATGCTCTTTAGAAGAAAGGAGGGCAAGACTTTATCTCACAGACTTTGGACCTTGTAGTAGTTATATAATTTCATGTCAACTTGAATATATATGTAAGAGTAGGGGTACTATTCAACCTATCAATCAGTCACTTGAGGTCATGGTCTTCTCATAACTTCCTCTTCTCTCTCCCTCTGACTCTACCTGGCTGACCCTGAGGACCAGAACTGGAAATGTATCCATTGCTATTAGATCCACCTGAGTCTGCACCCACCAACCTGTGATCTTCTGCATTCTACATCATTGCTTGTGATTGCATGAGTCTGAAGAGAGACTAACGGACTAGTATCAAACTTAAATACTTGAGTTGGACTGGGCTGGGATGTTTTTTCAGTATATAATTGCTTGATATAAAGTTCTTGATATAAAGTTCTTTCTTACACATATATAAATGTCACTGGATTTGTTTCTCTTCTCAATTTGACCTAACACAGATCCTGGAAAACAACATCAAGTTTGGAAAAGTGGGAGGCTGAGAGATAAAGAGGAATGTCCTAACCTAAATTGATTGATACATCGGTTGTAATAATGAACTCTAGCACAACAGGCTTTGTGAGACTAGCTCAGTGTTTCATTTTATTGTACATAGGGTCACTATGAGTCAGAGTCAAGTTAGCAGTATCCAAAACAACTAATAACAGCAAGCTTCTACCACAAACAACTTACCTAACTCTATCTCTATATTCTACTACTACTATTTGTGTATTTAACCCTCAACAACAAGCAGATACCACATGATAAGCTCCTATTCTAATACACACCTTTGTTCCTGCACTTTCATGTCAGGATAGACATGTGTCAGCACCTATAGTGAGCTGGCTATAAATAAAGCAAGCACAAGTAGAAACATCTAAGAGCTAAATAAATATATTTGGGCCTAGGTCCGGCACACAGGGAAGTGAGGCTACAGAGCCAATTTCATTTGTGCACACAGACTCTGGAGACGCAGCTCAATGACACAGATGTAACTTTATTTTTGCAAGGCTTATATAGGTTTCATTAAACTATCAAATCATACTTCCTGGTTTCCAAACATATCCTTATATTTTTATTTACTTATTTATTTTTAGGCATCACTGCCCTCTGGTGGGAGTGGGAGGCCCAGCCTTGCTCCTGGAGAGCTGCTGCTGGATTTGAGCTGCCAGCCCAGTTGGCCGCCATCCCGCAATCAACCACTACGCCACCAGGCCTCAGCCCAACATATCCTTATATGATCAGGGATTTGCAGCATGAAAAATGATAGGCTTACACTGTGGGCTATGTAAATGAGATGTTACCGGCCAAGTTATGTACACAAGGTATAGCTGACAGAGCCAGTGGTCCAATTGTCTTACAAACTATTTCACCCAATTGCATTACAGTAGTTTACCATCCAATCATTACAGGATCTTAGCTGCTACTGTGGGGAAGTTAGAAGCATTCTGATAGACTTAAACCTCTGTTTCAGAGGTTTAAAGCAGAATGATATCAGGTGAGCAGGCCTGGGGTCTTATTGCCCTCAAGACTGGAGTTCTTTCTGAGAGTCATGAAAACGTGAGATACCCAGCACCTTCCTCCTGACTGAAGACCACAATATTCCAGGAGACTTGGAAGCACTGAGTCCCAGCTACCTAAGGACGCAGATACCCAGGGACTTCAAGACTGCTCCAGGAGACACAGCACTTTTGACGCCTTTTCCCCAGATCCACAGATCCTGCCAAGAAAGCCCCCACAAGTATATTTTACTGAATTCAACAAAATCCATATCCACACTCATCTTCTTCAGAGTCAGTTCCTGAAAAGTACCATGGCTGCTCCAGTGGGAGCTCACAATGGGGTGCATGATGGAGGGAATGAAACAAGAGTGTTAAACAACAGATATTTCCTAGAAACCATGATCACAGGCATACAGGGCCTGGGTTTTCCTCAGCACTTTGGAAGGATCCATTCAAGATCCATTCAAGAAGGATCCATTCAAGATCCTTTTTTAGTATATCTTCCTCTCACCCTGATTTATAAACAGTAATTCTTCATTGACTTCTCCTGCTCCCAGGCTAAAATTCAATCCTCTTAGTGTAGCCAATAGTAATTCCAACCTCATCTATTGTCATACTTCCCTCTGCAAACAATTTTCTGATCTTGTTTCTTATCCCCAAAGATGTGGGTAATTTTTCTATGTCCTGAGGATCGTACTTATCTTCCTTCTGCCTGAAATGCTTGTATTCTTGCTTGCTCTGTGGTGTGTTAGTCTGGGTTGTCTAGAGAAACAAAACCAGTGATCCTCATATGTGTATAAGAAAGAAATTCATATCAAGGAGTAATTTTGCACCCAGAAGGCATTCCAGCCTTATCCAACTTCCGTTCATGAGGCTGATGCTAGCCAGAATCCTCTTCAGACTCCCATAGTTGCAGGTCAATGATACAGAAAGGTGAAGTGGAAAGTAGGCAAATCACAGGATGCTTGTTGCAGAGTGTCATGGATCCAAGGTCCCTGGAAAGACGGTAGGGCACCAACAGCTCTCCACCTTAGAAGCTCACATGGGGTTGCCCCTGGAAGCAGAGTCCCAAGAAGGAGGGAGGCAACGTGCCAGAGGAAGAGAAGTTCTTAGGGTTTCTCTTACAAAAAGGCCACCCCTCAAAGAAGGATTATTGACCTGATTGAGAGACTCCATTTCTACCACACTAGGCAAAATCATTTTCTTTTGACGTAAACAACACTTTCTCAAATAGGATAGCTCAGGACTCATCGTAAACATATTTCAATCTACTTGTCTTCATAATGCCTACCACATCACTCTTTCTGGAAGTATAGGCTCCATGATGGCAAGACAACTGACATGTTCGGCATTGGCACTCCCTTTGCACTGAGCAGTGTCTGAATCATAGTAGGGATTCAGTCAGGATTTCTTGATGGCTAGTAAATCCATAGTATTACATGAAGTACATATAGTAAAATGTAAAATTATTAAATTCAAATTGTTTCTCTTAACTCTCCTGCATCAATCTACTTCCTTGACTAAGGAGCTAAATTATTTAGAGATTTATTCATTTAGAAGCTATATTGGAGCCTCTAATTTGCGTATTATAAAATGCCAAAAAATATCAAAAGAGAACACCTATTTTTATTAGATGTATGCAGTCTGAAATGACCAAGATATAGTAACAATCTCACTAAAGAAAAGAGAAACATTTAAAAATTATAAAAACACCCAGTGGCGTAGTGGTTGTGCGCAGGACTGCGGCCCACTGGGACGGAGGTTCAATTCCAGCAGTGGGGCTGGGCCTCCTACTCCCACCACTGGAGAGCAGTGATGCCCAAAAACAAAAACAAAAACCAAAAAACACTGCCATCAAGTCAATCTGGCCTTACAGCAGCCCTATAGGACAGAGTAGAACAGGCTCCTAGAGTTCCCAAGGTTACCAGTCTTTACAGAAGCCTACTGATGTTTTACCTCAGCAGAGCTATTGGTGGGTTGGGACCACTGATCTGTTAGTAGACTGAGTACTTGAACCACCATGTCTTTGTTTCAAGACTCCTTGAAACTAAATACAAGATGCACATTGAAGTGTTTCATGGTACATTCCAAATTATTGAACAGACAGTACTATAGGAAAAAAGAAAGAGCTGAAGATATTACAGTATACCCAGAATATATAGCAAATCAGGAAAAATGAAGAGCAAGAATAAAAATTCTGAATTGCGTGATTAGAATGAAAAGCACACAGAAATAGAAGAGGCCATTAACTTTTTGAAGTTAACCACACTTTAGGACGGAATACAGAGTGGGAGCTATGAGATTCTCCTCAGAATGAAGGACTTTCTCTCCATTTGGGGCAACAGCAATTATCCTCAGCTGTCAGTCCTCTTATGGCATTGCATTGACTAAAGAGAGATACCTTGCCCCAATTTTCTCCCAGGCCCAAGGGCAGCTGGTGTCAAAGTAACTGATACAGGAGGACAAAAGTCGACAGCTGAGCCCAAGGACACCTTGAGAAGAACTCGCCACTTCAGGGCTCCCCATGGAATGAGTCAGCGCTTTCTTGAGTCTGCGCTCCTGCCCATACATGCCTCCTATCCTGCCATAGGGTCTGGTCCCCAGCAAGCTTTCTACACATCCTCTCCCCCTTAGAATCCTAGAGAGTCCATACTGGAATAGGTTTGCAGACCCACAACTTATTAAATTTTGTTATTCATTCATTTGATTTTCTTTTAAAAGTTGCAAGAAACCTATCAGAAGTCACAATTTGGTTATTAAAAAAAAAAAGCATACAAATTAATTGCTGTTAAAAAATGTTTTGCCCGGCTGAGCCCCGGTGGCATAGTGGTTGTGCGCAGGACTGCGGCCCACTGGGTTGGAGGTCCAAATCCAGCAGCAAGGCTGGGCCTCCTACTCCCACCACCAGAGGAGAGTGATGCCCTGAAAACAAAAAAAAAACAAAAACAAAAAAAATCTTTTTTAAAGTTTTGCCTAACAGGGGATACATAAGCTCTCAGAAATTAGGGAAGGACACAAACACAGAGGAGGCACAAATTGACAAATGGGATATATTGAAGATAAGGGACCATCAAAAGAATTCACCAAGAGAGTAATAAGAAAACCCACAGACTGGGAAAACATCTTTAGCAATGACACATCAGATAAAGGCCTTATTACTAAACTCTACAATACCCTGATAGTTTCCAAAAAGAACAAAACTGCCCACTGAGGAGGTGGGCAAAGGATCTGAACAGAAGTTTCACAAAGACAAAATCCAACGGCCAATAAACATATGAGAAAATGTTCCCAATCATTAACCATAAGAGAAATGCAAATCAAAATAACAATGAGATACCACCTTCAAAGATAACACAATTCAAAAAAAAATCAGAAAGCAACAAGTGTTGGAGGGGTTGTGGGGAGACAGCCACTCCCATCCACTGCGGGTGGACCTGTAGGTATGTACAGCTACTATGGAAATTGATTTGGCGATATCTAAAACAGATGGGAATTGAGTTACCATATGACCCAGTAATTCCCCTACTGGGCATATACCCAGAAGAGGCAAGAAACAAACCACGACCAGATGTCTATGCTCCAATATTCAGCGCGGCACAGTTTACAATTGCAAGGAGTTGGAAATAACCAAAATTTCCATCAACTGATGAATGGATTAAAAAGCTATGGTACATACATATAATGAAGTACTACTTACAGATCTCTGAAAAGCAGTGATGAACATATGGGAAGAACTGGAGGAAATTATGCTTAGTGAAGTAAGCCAAGAGCAAAAGGACATGTACAACATGAATCCATTGAGGTAAGCTTTTAAAAAACGCAAAAGGGGCATAGGGAAAAAGTTACTGTATACAGAAATTCCTAGGGGGAGGCCCACATAGTATGGTAGGGGCCAGATCAAAACCGGAGCTACCTATGGTACCCAACTGAGGGGGAGGGGGAGAATATGGCATGTGTAGAAGGGAATTGGGTACTAACCCACTCAAGGGGAGTGTATTGTTTATATATCCACAGGAAAAGAGAGACCAAATTTAAAACTGGTGTTCCAGGATGTAAATGCAGCCAGATGCATGTTGTGGGGAGCCAGTGGAGAGGTCTAAGAGCCCAACCCCATTCCCAACTATGTGGACAGTTGTCTCTCTCCCTGGAGAATTTGCTTTGGAGGACAGCACTGACCAGGGCACAAATGAACAGGGAGGAAGCAAGAATAGAGTGTATCCTGGCCTATTGATCTTTGAGGACGACAACCCCACTCAGAACAGTCAATGCACAGAGAGGACCATATGGTCGGCCCCTATAAAACATGACTTCCCTCACTGACCCAAAGTCCCAAGGGAAAACAATGGAGAACTAGGGTTGGGATTGTACCCCACCTCACCAAGGCAAAACACTAAGGGTATATACAGCAGAGCAGCAGGGGAAACAGAGCATGGAGTTCCCACGGGAGTGCCAAGGATATACTTTGGGGCCAGAGTGTGGCATTCCATCAGACTCAACTGGGAGACAGTCCTGGAGGTCAATGAATAGACCTTGAACTAGTTGCAAGTTTTTATTTTGCTATTATTTTTATACTTATTTATATATATATTATGGAAATTGAGTTTTTGCTGTTGATGTTATTGTTTTGTTTTATTTTGTCGCTTCATCTTATGATATCTTGGGGGGGGCTGTACATATTATTATCTCTGCAAATCTATCTAGGTAAGTTTGGCTGGATTAACGGTCTGGAGGAGAAAACAATGGTACTGATGGTTCTGGGGGGCATGGGAGATAGGGGAACGGGGGAAAGGAGGTGGTGTTGACTAACCCAGGGATAAGGGAACAGCAAGTGATCCAAAATCAGTGACAAGGTGGGTGTGAGAGCCCTGACAGGAATTGATCAAGAGTAATGTGACAGAGAGAAATTACTAAAACCCAAATGAAGGCTGAGCATGATAGTGGGACAAGAGGAAAGTAAAAGGAAATAGAGGAAAGAAGTAGGATGCAAAGGGCATTTACAGAAGTCTAAATACAGGCATGTACAAAGGTAAATATATTTATATGTGATGATGGGGAAACAGATCTACCTGCACACACTTACAGGGTTAGTATTAAGGTAGAAGATGGGCATTGGATCTCCACTCAAGTACTTCCTTAATGCAAGAACAAAACTTTGTTCTATTAAATTGGCATTCCATGATGCTCACCTTTCTAACATGATTGCTGAAGACAAATGTGTACATAAGCAAAAGTGGTGAGGAAAGTTGATGGTGGCCGACTATCAAAAGATATAGCATCTGGGGTCTTAAAGGCTTGAAAGTAAACAAGCAGCCTTCTAGCTAAGAAGCAACAAAGTCCACATGGAAGAAGCACACCAGCCTGTATGACCACAAGATTTCAAAGGGATCAGGTATCAGGCGTCAAAGAACTAAAAATTATATCATTATAAATGAGGGGGAGTACAGATTGGGGACCCAAATCCCATCAATAGGTGAAGCAACATCCCCTTATAGAAGGCTCACTGGGAGGAGACGAGCGAGTCAAGGTATAGTATAGCAACAATGAAATATGCAACTTTCCTTTCATTCTTAAATGTTCCATACCCCCTGGGTTAGTATGAGTAGACTAGAGAAACAAATCGATATACACTCATATGTATATAAGGGTACAGTTTATATACAAGAGGAATAGGACATTGAGAAAGCATCCCAGCCCAGTCCAGTTCAAAGTCCTAAGACTGATATTGACCCATATGCCCGATATCAGTCTATAAAGTCTCCTTCAAACTCATGAAGTCACAGGCCAGTGAGTACAGAGTCCTGGCATCAGCAGGGGTCTCCCAGGGCTCCTCCCTTCCAGGGCTCAGGAACCATCAACAGCATTCAGTGGTGCTAGAAGCAACTCAGCACTGGCAGGGGTCTCCATGTGGCTTCTCCAGTTTCAGAGGTCTGGTCCCATCAGGGTAGGGCTGTGTGGCTTCTCCTCCAGTTCGTCCAGCTTCTCGGATGCTGCCATCTTGTCTTCTCCATAGTTCGTTGTCTCTGAGACTAACTCCCAACAACTGGGGAGTTACCTTCTCATCTCCATGAGGAAAATATAACGAGATTTCCCAGAAGTCTCAGGAGAAAGTTATGCCCACATGGAGGCCTCATTGGCTACTCAGTGGCTATCTCCAGATTAACAGGCTAGACTCCACCCCTACATCTCAATCATGAAACTAACATAAGCACATGACTGCCATACACACACCCCACCTCACCTCCCAGTATCAGGATCCCAATTCTACTTTATAAATGCAACTAGACCAGGGAATGTACACTGGTACAGATAGGAACTGGAAACATGTAGAATTCAGGAATCCTGTAACCTTCAGGACCAGTGGTGACAGTGGTGATACCAGAAGGGTGGAGGGAAAGTAGAGTAGAAAGGGGGAACCAATTACAAGGATCTACATATAACCTCCTCTGTGGGGTACAGCAACAGGGAAGTGGGTGAAGGGAGTCATCAGACAGTGTAAGGCATGACAAAATAATAATTTATAAATTATCAAGGGTTCATGAGGTAGGGGTAGGTGGGGAGGGAGGGGAAATATGAGGAGCTAATACCAAAGACTTAAGTACAAAGAAAATATTTTGAGAATGATGATGACAACAAATGTACAAATGTGTGTACAAAAGATGCATGTATTACATACAATAGATGTATGTATTGATTGTGATAAGAGTTGTATGAGCTCCCAATAATATAATTTTTGTAAAAAAAAAAGATGCTTTGCCTAAGAAAACATTGACTATAGGTAAAAAGAGAATTAAAAAGGGAAAAATAAGTATTGAAGCTCTTCATTATTATCATGATTGATAAAATTGACAAAATTCCCACAGTAGTAAAGAGTATGGTTACTACTCGAAACGTTATCAGTTCCAACATATTCACCGCTCCACTGGAGAAAAGACCTGGTAATCTGCTCCCTTAAGGATGTGGTTTTGGAAACCCTGAAGGGCAGTTCTACTCTGACCTAGCTAGGGTCCCTGTGAGTCAGACTCAGTGGCAGTGGATCTGAGGTGGAGAGGTAATTCTGAAACGCACTCGTGAAAATCCTGGTAGTGCAGTGGTTACATGATGGATCGCCAACTGCAAGGCCAGCAGTTCAAAACCACAAGCCACTCTTCTGGAGAAAGACGAAGTGTTCTACTTCAATCCGGGTAACCCATGGGGGCAGTTCTCCCCTGTTGTACAGAGCTGCTGTGAGTCGGCATCGACTTGATAAGAGTGAGTTTTTGTTTCAATGAAAGTCACATGTAATACTTGGCACTTTGTACTGGGTTCAGTTTTTCATTCTTTGTTCTTAACATTCCTAAACCTAAACCATAAAGTCACTTTTAGATTCTAGCAGTTGGCTATAACCAAGAAAGACTTCTAAATTATATATTGAAAAAGAAACCATAAAAATGACCAAAATGGTCTATATGGATGCCTCATATGTTCACAGAACATTAAATAAAAAATGATGTCAAGCTTGCCTTGTGTGTCAAGGTGCACACAACCTAGGGGCCAAATTCTAGTGGTAGGGTGAAAGGTATAAAAATCCAGAATGTTGCTCTGTGAAATGGTCAGTCCATCAGTCATGTCTATCACAGACGTGATTCCTCTGTGTTCTTACACATTGTTTGAAAACTTAAGAGGTACGCTTGGAATGAATGCAGTTGCTATGTTTTATTGATGAAACTCTCCAGTAAGGCAGCAAGGGGTAATTAATTAAAGGAGCACACAAGTAATCAATGTTCAGATTATCCTATCTCCTCCAAGAGCCATCAATATGTTTTGAATGAAAAACATACATTTGGTGATTTTGCTCCAGCTGGCGTCTCTACAGAGATCAGTTAACATATAGAGGGCCTGAGTTGATGGCTAGCTTAGGATCCAGGAATACAATATTTATGCATTCTACACACAAGAGCTTTTAGGATGGTAATGATGTTTATTTAGCATGTAGAATGGCTGTGTTAGATATCTTGGGAATTAGAAATATACCTTGGACCTTGGCTCCGAAATTTTAAAAGAATTTAAACCGAAACCTTGTTTGTGATCCAAACAAGTTTTGTGAAAATAAAAAGAAGTTTCAGGTTTATCTCGGTGTCGGATGAAGACAGAACTTTTCCACAATTTTATACTCCAAATATTAAGCAGGCTATTTACCAGCATTTGTTATGGAAGTTAGCTATTCTCTCTGAAGCTCCGAACTATCTGAGACCTTGGTGTTGTCTCACAACAGAGCTAACTCCCATGCAGTTAAGGATGATGACTCCCTTCCTCTGAAGCTTATGGGAGGGCTTCAAGGACCATGGTCAAAAGCTCCTAATCTGACACCTGTTTATCTACCTCCAGATGTCCAAGGTCTGCTCTTATCATTCCCCTCTCCACAGTCATGTAGCCATCCCTAAGACCACTCCTCTTATCACCATATAGCGTTAAGACAGCCCTCTCCGATGACGTATGGCCTTGCCTGTATTGAGGGACCTGGCTTGGCTCCAGAGGGGATATAGGGATGGGACATAGGATAGAGGCTCTCTCTCCTGCCTCTCCTGCCCCTCGGCGTGGACGCTCTCCTCATCATGCAATCCCTTCCCCCACTCTTTCTCTCCACGTGGATCACCAAGAGGCATGGAGGTGAGCATGCATCATGAAATGTAACTCCTATTGTTCTTCTCTCTCTCTCTCTTATAATCTCTCTATATCAGTGTAATAATAAATAATAATTATTGCTACACAACTGCCTGTTGAACCCTTGCTGTGAGTATATCAGGAGGCTGGCCACCCCCTGATATTTCAGCTATTAGGAAATCCCTCACCCCCATCTGCCAGCTAGGAAAGTTGCTTGAGAGACCCAGATCGGTTCATGGCTCCTCCCTCTTCAGTCTTCGTGGCGGGGAGGCGTGGCTGATGACTCCGGTCGACCCCATTGACTGAATTGATGCAGGTGAACTAATTCAGTTGTAGTATTTTTTGTCAGAAGCCTGGATCTTTGAATATGCTCAGTGTGCCATGGTTTTTGGCCTCTAATGGATGCCCTTTGCCTGCTCTGGCTTCGTATCTGTTGTAAAAAACTAAATGCGCTAATACACAGGAAACCCTTCTAGTTGTGCCTTGAACACAATGTTGCTATTTCTGAAAACAAATCAAACTTTACAAAGTTGCCAATCAAAACAAGTTTGTCTGCGGCTATTCCGACCCCAACTCTACTCCTGGACAGGTTAGCTGAAAGAGACTGATTATGTCACAGTGACATTAGATAATCTGTGGGCAGTCATCAGACACTGGCGGAGCTCAGCAGACAACTCAGGCCTTAAAGTAATGAACATTGCAGACTTTCATCTCGAGGGGCCCTATAGAATAAATGCAGCAAATGACTCCTGAGGGATTTGGCAGCAAACAGCATACCTCTCTTGTCTCACCCACTTCAGTAATGCAAGTACAAGAGGCGAAGAAAAAAATGGGGGAGGTGCTGTCAGCCATCAAAACAAAGGAGTTGGAATGATGTTTCCAAGAATGGAATCACAGATTTGACAAATGTATTAAGTGTAATGGAGAGTACTTTGAAGGTGATAAGGTTGTTTTGTAAAAATAAATAACTTTGAAAATAAAAATTCTGTTTTGGGAGGTATGCCCTCATAAATGTCTTTTTTTTTTTTTTTGAAGAAATATTTCTACTCTTTGGAAAACCAAAAAACCAAATTCACTACTAACGAGTAGATACCTACTCAGAGTAAACTTATTGAAAAGAGTACAATTGGCCCTGTGAGTTTCTGAAACTCTCAATCTTCACAAAAGATGAACTCTTTCTCTAGCAGCTGGTGGTTTTGACCTGCTGAACTTGTGGATAGTAACCTCATCTCTAACCCAATACATCACCATTAACTCGTTGGAAAGCCTTAGTGAATGGAGAGCTATCCCACCTGCACAAAGGGGAATAATACTAATAAGATATATCATTTTATTTCACAAGAAAGGTAAATCTAAAAAATATATAATTTACTTCAATTCAATCAAAATACTAGCACCAATACTTCTAGTTTAAAATGAATGCAAAAAAGAAAAAGGTTATCAATATCCAAAAGAGTCCCCCCAAATAGAGCAAAGACACTCCAATCCAATATCAGAATTATTCAGCTAGTAACTGAGATTGTGAAATTGATGTGTGTTAGACAAGGTAGAACAACAGAACCAAATAAAAAGGATACACCGACAAGAAAACTTGATACATGACAGAGGATACTGAGGGCCAATCCAAGAAGAGAAGCTGCAATAAATAGTATTGTGTCCTTTGGTTAAATAATGCATACGTGGTTTTTTTGTATGTTTTCTTTTTTTTTTCAATTTAGTCTCTACCTCTGACCACACATGGAAGTTGCTAATTCCAACTTGAGCAAGGCTTTATGTCAAGGACAAACCCATACCTTTTTGAAAAGACCAAACATAAGAAAGAATATCTTTATGCTTTTTAAAAAAACCTCAGAATCATAGAGAAAAAAAGTTTGGTAAGTTTAAGTTTTTTAGAATTAATACCTTCTCATTACCAAGAAGAGCATCCTGGTGGAACAGTGGGTTAAGCTCTTACAAAGCTGCTAACCATTTGGCTGGTGACTCAAGACCACAGGTTTCTCTGCAGGATAAAAAATGGGGCTGTTGGAAACAAAGATTTCTCCCATTATTTCCTCAAACAGATGCCAAACTTAAGCTTCTTGCTACAGGAGGCAAATGGTTGCACCTGGAGGTCAACCGAAGTCTGTCAGGACCTATTCTGAGGGTTATTAGCTACCCACCACAACCAGAGTCTAGATTGTTCCACCAAAAGGAGCTCCACTCACTTCTGATAAGCTTACAGAAGAGGTTTTCCTAGCAGGAGACAGGGAGACCCAAAGTTTTAGGAGCTAATCTTCCTAATGGCTCCAACAATTTGAGGCCTTTGTGTCTCACACTAAAGATAGAAACAACCACCTACAGTTAAGGTAATGGGTCACTCCCCCTTGAAAGCTTTAGCCAAATCAACCCCTGCCCAAGGACAAGAGGTCAGAGGTCAGGCTGCAACAATCAAGAATCTTAGATACATCCATCTTGACTCCAATAACCTCCCTCTCCC
Source organism: Nesogale talazaci (assembly GCA_004026705.1). Taxonomy (NCBI): domain Eukaryota; kingdom Metazoa; phylum Chordata; class Mammalia; order Afrosoricida; family Tenrecidae; genus Nesogale; species Nesogale talazaci. Next base: position 14,319 of record PVJH01002944.1, read on the forward strand.
ATTACATTCACCCTTGGTTTGTCCCCCTCATTACTGTTTGACTTACGGGATAGCCCCTCCTGCTGACGTGTCTTTATCTGTAACTGCGGGGCTCAGATGTTCCCCAAAAAAGCTTATTTAACTTTGGTCAAATAAAAATCTCAGAGATGCTGGAATGCTCTGACTCTCCGGCCCTCCCTGACCCTCTGTCCACACTGACCACCAGATGGAGCTGGGGTGAGCATGCTGCCCCATCTGTGTCTGACTCTTGTTATTTCTCTCTATGACTTTACCATAATAAATAATAATTATCATTGTACAACTGCACCATGGTTTCCTCTGATATGGGACAGTCTTCTTCTGCTAAATTTTACAGCCTGAGAAAGCTTTGGAGGCACTTTAATCCTGTCTTATGACATCGTTATGAATGAGTCAAGTCAGGTCACTGGCACCCAACAATAATAGCTACCACATTCAACAGAAACCCCCCCCCTTAAAAAAAGGATGAAGAGATTATAATATGCAACAGAAAATATTTTATACTCAGATGAATGATTCGTATTCAGAATATATAGATTTTGCAGCAATGTAAGACAACAAATTTTAAAATGATATAAATATTAAATTATAATTTACACTATTTATACCTTTAGAAGATAAATGGACAAGCATTTCATTCAAAAGGAAATATAAATGGTCCCAAACGTGTACAATATTTTTCAATTCACTAAGAACTAGGGAGACATAACCTAAAGCAAAATGGTGAACCAGAAGTACACTTATCAGTGTTGATGGGCATTTGAATTGCTATCATTACTTTGGGGAAGTGTTTTGCATTATTAACCCATGTAATTGTTCAGTACTACAATATGAAGCTTGCATTTTATGGATACTTCTTCTAGCTTGGGAAATGCCCATCTTGTTTTATCTTTCTTGATTTTCTAGCACCGTGTCTTGCACATTTCACCATACCTTCGCTTCTCAAGAAGGTGCACTGCTGTGTCAGCCTTGGACTCCTCACCTGACAGACAGTGGCTCAAATGCCCCAGCCTCTCTACTAGGATGTAGGATGAAGCTGCCCGCTCCTATACATATTTACAATTTTGAAGACCTCTTTAAAAGTTGACAAGTGAGGATTTTACTTTGAGGACTGAATTGCTCCTGACTGAAGTCATGATATTTTCAATCCTCTCATGTGCATAGAAAAATTGGATATTGAATAAGGAAGGCTGAAGAAGAGTCAATGCACTTGAATTTTGGGGATGGCGAATAATATTGAAAGTGCCAGTGCCAAGAGAATAAACATATTGTATGGGCCGGGGTCGGACAAGGCAGCCCCCTGGACCAAGCAGCCCCTTGCACCCCTTTGCACCAGCCTCCCAAGAAGGAGATGAACAACTTGCTGAATTTCGTAAGCCCTGCCTCTGGCATCTCACGTGCTTCCCTTCTGACATTCTGGGAAGCAAGTCTGTGAAACAGGATAATTGCTTATAGGTCATCTCCCACCCCAGGACTTGCAAACGCAGCATGGGAAACTTCCCTTTCTTTTGTTAGCCCACACGTTTGTAGCTCAGACCCGATATATATCCTACCACGCCAATATTGGGTGCGGCTTCCCTGGTCTAACTCTTGGCCTCAGAACCACCCAGGAGCTCCAGATGCTCCTGTCTGTCTGTCTCTTTCTCTGCTGTCCCCAAGGTCCTTCATTACCTCCAATAAAACCTATATAATTGCATTTCATCCGTAACTGAACTCTGTCTCCTTCCGGCGGCTCGGTCTCAACCTCTCACGTATCTCTCTTGGAAGAATTATAGGCAGGATGTTCCCTAAAACAAGAACAGTGAGACTTCATCTCATGAACTATGGACATGCTGTCAGAAGAGCGCAGTCCCTAGGTAGGCAACGTGCTCGAGAGAGTGGAGGGCAGGGGAAGAGGACGGTCATCTACCAATGGACGGATAAACTGGCTGCAAAAATGGACTCAGAGAGAGTAAGTGTTGTGAGGACGGTGCAGGACTGGATCCTGTTTTCTTCTGCTGTGGACAGATAGGGCGCTCTGAGTCAGAACCAACGTGGTGGCACCCACAACCCAACGCACGAGCCAGAATTGACTCCAAGGCAGTGCAATGGCTTCTCAAGGTGCCCGCTATCGTCTGTTTGACTCTTTTGCTTCAATTCTTCTGCTTACTTCACTTACTCTGCTTTAAAGAGAAAATTTAATCGTTTCTTCTGCTAGCCATTGTCGCGCGCAGCCCACCCCACGACGGAATGGTGTGGAGAGTACGCGACACACGACGAGACAAAATAGTCAGGATCCTTCTGATGGCGTTCTTAGCGAAGTTTATTGAAGCTGT